>MNCI01006995.1:451108-471905 GCA_015680685.1 Gnetum montanum | reverse complement strand
CGAATAAAGAACCGTTCACTTGGGGGACTCCTACTACGGGCACATGGAAAATATTCTATCTCTAGGGTGATCAATCCGCCAGAGCTTCGCTACTTTACGCCTAGGATTAGAAATGAGGGGAGTGCCGCCTCTTATTTATAGATTTGGTGGCGGACCGCGATATCGTGTATGCGATATCGCAGGAAACGACGCGATATCACGTACGCGATATCGCAGGGGATGCAATATCGCGTATGCGACATCGCGGCTTGTGCAATTCGCGTCTCATCACCATGTGAAAGATTTATTTGAAAATAAGAACATGTGAGATTTTAGCTTTAATACAAAGCAAGACATGTTCTTAAAGAAAAAAGATATATACAACATATATATGTGGACAAAACCACCATTCAAGAAGCATCCTAATGATAAAATTAGTGCACGGATGTGGTATGAACAATGCTTTGATTTCATTTTTATATTCCAAGAAGACAAAATTGATCAAAATATTTCATTAATAATCGACATCCAATCATCATGGATGTTGAAAAAAATGGTGTAGCTTTCACGTAAAAATTTACTTGTCATGGATTCCACATTTAATACCAACAAGTATGGGGTAAGATTCAAGAAGTTTTTATTATTGTTATTTATATTAATAACATTTCATATTTAAAATAGATAAGTTTTTAACATGTTTTTATATTAACATTTTTAAATTTTGCACTTACCGAGTTTCAGTTGCATACAATTATGGCTTTTGACCATTACTACAGTGGGATCCCAACTACATGGATAATTTCATCTCGATACTTCCAAGAGGATGTGGAAATTTGCTTGTAAGTACTATTCGAAAGATGCAGAACTATAATGAGAAATTGGAAAATTAATGCAATGGTGATATAATGAATTTCTTAAATTATGTTTCAAAATGTATGGTCTTAAATATTTTTTCTTTTACAATTATAAATAATTTGCATAAGTGGTTATGTAGGTTAGTTATAGGTTGTCAAATTTTTCTTTGCACATGGCATGTTGCTCATGCGTGGATGACCAACTTAGTAGCAAAGGTAAATAATCATGATGATAGAAGAATGATGTTTATAGCACTCAATAAGATAATCAATGAATGCACTAATTATGAGAATGTCTCAAAATCCCTACAACAATTCATCTCAACATATAGTAGGCATCAAGATTTAATACTATATTTTTAAGAAGATTGACAATGAAAAATTTTGTAACTAGTTTTTTTAACTTTTATATTTAATGTGAATGAGATTTACCTTTAATCATTTAATTTGAACTTTTGTGTGTGTGTGTGTGTGTTTTTTTTTTTTTTAATTTTCTTTCTTGTAGGTATCTGGTTAAAGTCATTTTGCAATATGACATGTACCATAAAGCATACAAACGATGCCATTGAAGAATGTCATTCATTTTTAAAGGGTAAATTTCTCAAGAACATAAAGAATATAAATTACAAAAGAATTGACTAGCTGATATCGTCTTCATCAAGTATGCAACTACATTTTTGGAATGCTTGTGGATTAAAAGACATAGGATTTATTGTGAATGAAAAGAACATGACATTAAACTAGGAGAAATGGATGAAGGCTTTGAAAATCTCTAATTTAGATTGCATATAGAGTGAGGATCATGAGGATGAATATCTAGTTTGTAGTCAAAGTCCCAAGTCACCCTCAAGCTGGTATGTGGTTTCAAAGATATTTTCTAATGAAGTAACTAGTGAATGTATGTGGGCCAAACAAGGTAACATCTACAAGCATGAAATTAAGGTCATTGTACTATTAAAAGGAGTTGAAAAATATTACAAATATCTTTTCATGAATAACAATATGATAGTATAGATGATAGCGAAAGTGTATCCTTTACCACAAAATTTCTTGGTCTTAATGAAATTGATGAGTTGGGAATGCATGATAATTCACAATAGCCGATATGTACTTCTGCCACAGAAACCATTCCTAATCAGCCTTGAAGAAGTGACTCTCATGTTTTAGATGATTCTTTAAATGGTCGATACCATGGAGACAATACATACATAGTTCCTGTAAATAATCAAACCGAGATATTTGTAGAAGAGCAAATAAAGAAGATTGTTTGTAAGATACAAAGCAACCTTCTTAGTTTTAGTAGAAAGCTTCCAATAGATCTTAAAAGCATCACTGAAATTGAATAGAATCTTTTAAAGTTGATATAGAAGTATGAATTTCCAAAACAACCAGAGGGTCTTATCACAAAAAATGAATATCTAGTTGGATTAGTTCAACTAGAATGAAGAAAAAAACTATATCAAGTGGTACATGTAAATGCAAGTTATCATTTAGAGGTGACAATTTTGCTTTGCCCCATTCTGGAGAGGGCAATGCTTCAATAGAGAGCAGGTGTATGTATTCTCAATTGTCTATCTCATGTCTTTATTTGATTGTGGTAATTGCCTTTATTTACATATTGTATGTTTGTTCTTGTTATTCTATAATAATTAATACTTTGTTATTTCATTGTAATAAGGATCTTGGTGAAGAGCAAAATATATAGTTGATATTATGTTTTTGGAAAACAATTTATTCAACTTTAATTTACAAATATGCATACTCTATAATCAAGCACTTTAAATATAGATCTTATAAATGTTTCATATGTTACGTTAATTTTTGGATATGTCCAAAATCAAAATTAGATAATATTTTTATTCCTTGAGGCTTTTCTAATAATATTTCTAGTAAGTATAATATTAAATTCTTGTAGGAACAAACTCTACTAGATGATTTGAGCTTGTACTTTTCTTTCCATTTGTGATCCTTAGGGTTTACACAAATGTAATAAAATATTAAATTTAGAACTATATCCATTTTTTAAATTCATCTTTTTTATTAAATACAAGTTTACCTTTGTAATATTTGGTGGTGTTATTATTATTTCAAAAAATTTAACTCTACTTTCAATAATGTTGGTTCACTTCCACAAACTAGCTTAATCCTTATTTTGTATCATGTAAATATTTTATAGTAGCACCCACAATAAACAACATAGTTTTGTTTTGCTTATCAAAATCATAGTTTTGTTTTGCTTATCAAAATCGATTTATATAGCAAACTAAAGCAAGCTTTGTTATACTATATCCTTATATTTTATTCTATGATTTTGATATTAAGATACTAAAAAGTAGTAGTTAGAAGAAGACAAGTAACACTAGCCTCTAGCATCGATAAATTCATTACAAATAACAAAGAAATAGAATCTGAGACTTATGTGAAGACATCAAAGATGTCATTGTTAGAATTCATACATCAAGATACTTCCATGTTGCTTCCTAGTTTCCCATGCATTAAATATGGACTAGAGGACCTTATTCTAAATGTTAACATTAGTATTCCAAATGTTCAATGTTAGTTGTGTTATATTTGCATTGTAGGCAGGGTGAAAAACTCAGCCCTTCTAAGACATTTTACCTTGGAAGAGGAATCTAATCAAAAATTTCTTTTAGCAAAAGAATGACATTTTTAAAGACTTCTCACTATTAGTGAAGGCCATTAGTATTTTTTCCATGGCATAATAAGTACAATAATAATGATAATAATATAATTTATATCTATACATTGTTGTGTTGATATTTGTACTTATAAAATTAGGTACATGGTATTAGCTACATTGCTAATGAGATTTTTGGACATAGTATTATTACAAAGAATTCATATTGATGTGTGTATTGCATTATAATAATAGTGATAGTTAATAACTCGGTTTGGCTAAGCTCTCTTCAAATCATGGTCTCTAGTAAATAAGATTGGCCCACCTTTGTGGAATTATTGATGATTTGATTGTTAGTTTTCTTGTAAATTTTATCAGGGTACTTATGACATAGCAATCCTATTGTTAATAATTTTTGATTTATTAGCTCAGAGAAGAATTAATAATAAAATTGAAAATACTATACACAGTAGAATTAAGAAGGTTGTTGGATATCACAATGTCATTCAAAGATTTGTTTAAGCCTTGTATATTACAATATTTAACACTTCCAATAGGTTGGATTGATGCCTAAAAAATAGAAGAAAAAAAATCTTGTCATAGCAATAAATGTTGATTTGATTTCTTTAAAAAATTGTTTAGAAATCCTTTACAATATGTATATTAAGCATAAGTGGGATGCATATGTTGTCTTTTATGATTAACTTCAACCTGTAAATGAAATAAAAAGCCAAGTCTAAATTGATCATCTTCTTTTTGTCACAATGCTCCATTCTATGTTTACCTTTGTTGTCTTTGGTACAAAGCCCTCCCTATAGTGCTCCATTTTATGTTGGGTTTGCTATTTTTGTTTCTCTTCTTTTGAGATTCCCATTAATGATAATGCCTTGACTTTGTTCATCAGGAGTAATTTTTATATATGAAAATAACAAAAATGCATTCAAATTCGTCCTTTGAAGCTTCAATATTGAAAACTTATGTAAGTGGTAACTAAAATCACAAACATATTGAAATGTGATTAATTTCATATTCAAAATATAAATGACAGCTAACAAATGAAGTGTTATTTTCATTATAAAACACTCGATTCTCATTTTCATGTTCTATAACGAGAACTAATTACCCACTAAATATATAATAACAAAATGGATAGGCAAAATGCTACCTTTAAATATAATTTGGAAGAGAAAAGCAAGGTAAACAAATAAAATATAATGAAAGTAGTAAATGTTACCAAAAATGATTTTAATAGAGGGCAGAACAAATTAAATAAATTTCAACTTTAGAAAAACTCTAAAAAAAAGAGGTTAAAATGCATATTTCTAAAACTCACAAATTGTGCACACATAATGCCATTTTTGAATTTCATCTTGAGTTATCTAACAGACCACTAAAATATTGGCTTTCAATTTTAAAAAGCTTTGTAAAAGTAAAAGCTCTATGGGTGGTAACAAGCCTCTTTAACAGACTTATGAGAGCTCCTCAAGTCCTATTGTGAGATTTGTTCATTCATCAACCAAATATTGATGTAGGAAATCTTATTTATGAAGTGATTAGAGTCACTTATACTTGGAAGGAAATTTGATTTTGATGGTTCCATTAAGTAATGCAACTATAGTCATATCTAATATTTCAAAAACCCCTAAAACTATGACCATGTTTAACTTCAATTCTTCTATTGTATGCATTTCCTAGGTTTTAAGTAGAAATAATCAATTAAAGGATCATTTTCTTCCAATATTATGCTAGGACCTAAATCAAGGTATATTTACAAGGATTACTTGGAAAAAGGAACTTCAGTATATTTTCAAGGACTACTTCGAAAAAGGAATTGCAATGTAAGGTTTCATATCATTATCATCAATCTCCTCTTCCATAGTATATACATATGCGAATGATTGTTTTATATAATGCAATAAAGAATTTTATTATTATGAAGATCAAACATATGAAGGAATTTAAAAGTAAAAGTTAAAACTAATATCTGATGTAATGCTACATTTGAGCTTTACCTTCTTTAACCAAAGTACATATCATCAAACCCTTACAAATGAAAATGTAATGAAAACCAAAAGCTTTGATACACACCAATACCGAAATCTTTTATGTTAAAAAATAATCATGAAAGAGAATGAAGAGATTTTTTTTAAACAAGATAAGCTTTAGAAAAATAATAGCTTTGTCATATCATGAATGTATAACACAAGTTTTAGGATGGTTAACATAATAAAGAAAAAAAATATACATAGCAATACTAAAATTTTCAATTTTTTCAATCCTCATAATAAAGAAAAAAATATACATAGCAATACTAAAATTTTCAATTTTTTCAATCATCAATTTAGTTTGCAACTGAAATACAACATTCAGAGCAGCACAAGGCAGCGGCTATGCTGTAAAAATTAGAAAAAAGATATAGCCTGACGAAGAACTAAATTTCACATCTATTTTAATACAAGTTTTATGATGCTCAATACATGAATAAAAACTGAAAAATACATACAACAATGTTTGGCCTCACCAATTTCTTTGATCTTCAATTTTGCTGGCAATTGAAATGTAAGAATGGCAGCAGCATAACCATCATGCAGTTAGAAAACCTTCAACAATAGCATAATGTAGCATCTATGGTGACGGAAATCAGAAAAGAGATGCAGGTTGTTCGTTGGAAACCAAATCAGGAAGGAAAAAAGGAATGCATTCTATTTATTTTAGAACAAAACATTAATTTTTGTAAAAAAAATGGTTTTTACTTTTTGACTGATTATTTAATCTGCATACACATACATACAAAGTATTTACATGTGTCGAATATAGGCATGATGCAGCAGCCATGGTAAAGGATGAGGTGGTACCGCGGAGACACTTGCGCATATCATGGATACATGAAATTTGTATTATAAAAGTGCGGAAAGGAATTCGAGGGATCTCTCTTTCGTCTTTTTGTAAGGATGTTTGACGAAATTCCCAAAAAGCGATTTCAGCTGTTTTGCACGTGAATCCGCTGACGATTCGCTTATTCAACCTCGTCGTCTTGTTACGTATTATCATAGCCTCCCAACACTCCCGTCATCCGTCATTGAGTGGCTTTGGTAGCACCGTACGGACCTGTGAAGAAGCAACAATGGAGGAAGTTGAGGGGGAGATACAGAAGGCATTGCTGCAGCAGGAGGAGCAATCACGTGAGCATGAAAATGAACAGATAGAAGCAGAAGATGAAAAGGAACAGGTGCCTTCGTGGCGAGAGCAGCTTACGGTGAGAGGATTTGTGGTGAGCACTGTATTGGGAGTGCTTTTCTGCATTATCACGCACAAGCTCTCTCTCACGGTTGGAATCATTCCATCTCTCAACGTCGCTGCCGGTCTGCTAGGGTTCTTCTTTGTCAAGTCATGGACAACAATTCTCACCAAGGCCGGCATCTCTACAGCTTCGTTCACCAAACAGGAGAATACCGTCATACAGACGTGCGTCGTCGCCTGTTATGGCATTGCCTTCAGTGGTAACTAATTATTAGTCAAGGCATTTTCCTGCGTTGGTGTGAATATTACCAGAAAATTGGGGTCATTGCTATATGTGGTTTTGGAGCGACTTGGATCCAGATGACAGTTAGGGATAGCTAAGAAACCTAAAAATTGTAACACTATGTAGATTTGTAGTGAGCACCAGCAGTGGTGCTAATCAGCAGGGAGAACTAGGTGCAGCAGCAGTAAAATAGCCATTCACGATCAGAATTAAGCAAAACAGAGAATGAACTGCAATCTTTAGGCGCTTAAAAATTTACTTGAGAAGCGGACGTTAGAATTCATTATATTTTGAAAATGAAATACTGGCACGACTTAATTACCGGGCACACTTGGCTTCCTTGCTACGTTATTGCATCCAACTACTGCATTACTGTTTCTGCGTTGCCCTTTTTTAAATTTTCCTTAGACAATGCACTTAGAAAAAATGATCACAAATCAAACACAGAGAGAATCATGAAGGAAAAACCAGACCATAAAAATCATGAGCAAGAGTTACATTTATTTCAGAATGAAAGTTTGAGCATTTTCACATAGGGTTCTGCAGTATCATTTTTTATGCTCTTTCAATTTTCGGGATAAAGCAGAATCCAAGAAAAAGCAAGTCTTATCATTCAATACTGTGCCAGCATTTGTTTCTTTGAAAGATAACAAAGATGAAAAGAAACAAATTCATTTTTCTTTGATGAGAGCATTCCCATATTTAGGAACATGATTCATAAATTAGAAAAATGCATCACTTTTTTTTCTGTGCATATTTTTAATACCATAAAAATTTACACAAATAAGATTCCAGCAATGGTTTCCTTGTAGACTCTACTTTTTATGCATATTTTTGATATAATAGAAATTCACGCAAATAAGACTTCAGCGATGTTTTTCTTATAGATTGAAGAGACAAAAAAGTTTTTACATTCCACAACATGTGTGAATGCCGGTAACTACGTTGTTTAAAATGAAGACTGATTCATAGTTCTCTATTTAAAATTAAGCTGAGCAAGTTCATGATATTTAATACCTTGAAGGAATTCAAAAGCTACACTTCATTTATTGTCAATGAGTCAAAGGAGACTGCCTAAAATTTTTATAGAGACAATGGGCACTTTGGGCAGTGGGTGAGACTGCCTGGATTAGGATCACCACTATAATTAAGTTGAGACTTTAAAGGCTATCAATATCAAAATTATTTCAAATCAAAATCTTTTCCTGTTACTGTGAAAAATCATCTAAGAATCAACTTGCAAGAATAAAAATGAAATAGAATGATAATGAATTTAAGTTACTTTCAATTTTCTTTCATGCTCTTGTTGCTCCTGTATAATTCTCTTTTCACTGTTATCCAAGTTTTTGAAATCTTATTTTTATGAACAACTGCGATCCATTTATAGGGATCAATTTTCTGGCGTTGATACCTCGGTTGTTTTAAATATTCTTAATCATACCCCATACAAAATTGATTTCTTGTTTCTATTGGTATGGAAAATTTATTTTTTGAATTCCTTTGCATACCTCTGAGAGTACTTATTGCATAGTTTATATGAGGATCTGGGCTGAAATTGCAAGACGTGCTTCAATAGAAGAATCAAATAATTTTGAGGGAAAGTTATTAATGAAGCTCTAGATGTGTCTCTGTGAAACAAACTGAGGGCTTTTGTAAATATTTGACAATATACAATCTGAATCTACATTTATTTATTAGTTAAGTATCATGCCCTTAGAAGTTGAACCTATTTGCCAGTTTATAGCCTACACTCATAATCTTTCTGATTTTTTATTGGATAAATACTCCAAAAAAGTGATAATAGTAATGAAAGATTAAAAATGGTTTCACGAGAGAGTTCTATGATGTTTTTTATTGTCATCCTAAGCAAGTTTGCAAATTGGTGAAAGAAATAGTAATTTAAAAACTTTAGAAAAATGTAGAATGAAAGAAACATTTCTATTTGAATAGTACCTAGGAAAGTCTTAATTCAAAAGCAAATTATTTATCTGCTGCTTTTCATCACGATTTGCAGTGCACAATTAGTAGATCATGTATGGGATTTCATTATCTGAGAGTTAAAATAGGAAGATGGCTCAAACTTCATTGTGAAAAATGAAAATACCAGCTGTTCAATACAAATGACATTGCAGATGAACACCACAATTTTCTGCAATGTCCTACATTTAAGCATATCAGATATAAGTGGGATATTACATTTGCATATGTGGTTGATTTGTTTTAAATGTTATCGATAACATTTGGCAGTTTTTTTAATGATGTTTTGAAAATTCATAATATATACATTTCTGCTATTCAATATATCCGAAGGGTCTATGACTTTAATAAAATTTCAGCTTTAGTTTCAATTTCATATTTCCATTTAAAAATGTATCTTAAAAATAATGGGAATAGTAAATAAGATCTAAAAATCTAGAGAAGTTCCAACTTAATGGTGAAAAGTGAGCTACTACAGAAGCGTTGGAGTAATGCAGATGATAAGAATGTTGGAAATTAAGGTCCACATGAAGTGGGAATACAAGTTCATTAGGAATAGAAAACTGAAGTGATTAATGAGCTGAATTGTGAATATTAGATGACCTGATAATCCACAGTTATAATAATAGAACATAGTTGAAACAAATGAAAGGTATGACAAGGTCATAGTGTATGTAAGAATACACAATTAGTGTTGTGACTTATATGCGATATGAAATATCATAATATAGTAGCAAACCGTAAGGAGGATATCCCATGGTTATATTAATAAGAAAATTGAGAACAATAAATAACACAGTAATGGAACACAACGAAGACTGAATACAAGTCTATTGTTTATTAGTCAAAACATGAAGATATATCTGCAATTGCAAACTTCTCAGTAGACAGTTAAGTGAATGTGTATGTTTATGTCTTATATATTGTATATTGAAACAAACATGAAAATCCCTCCTCTTATCCCATAACTAAGTATGGGATACGCTGAAAATTCCTCCTTTTATTGCATGAAAATACCTCCTTTTATTGCTTATCTTGCTTAGCATGCATTTGTTGTTCCTACTCATGTTTCTACTGGACTCGCCGATGACTAGGCCCTTGCCTTTCATGGCTATCTACAAGTAGCATTGCTCCACCCTTGAGGGGGCTTCTTCCTCTTCGGCCTCAGCCACATGGGGTGTTGTGGGAGGAATGGGAGATGGCTTGGATTGGCAGCAATTTACCATGGACCAGCCATTGAGTATGCAAGAGCAGATCATGCAGGCCGAAGAAACACCCTACCGTGAATTACAGGCGAAGTATGAGGTGGACCTCTCGAGGGCCACTGCCAAGGTGGAAGCTAGGGTCTATGCGGAGGAAATGGTTGTGTGGGAGGCAGAGTTGTGGAAATGCGAGCAGGAACAACAAATACAATCCTGACCTTTTCTCCAAAAAAAGTATGGGATACAATCATACATCAATAGTTATGTCTCTTTATTAATTTACTAAGTATGTAAATTCTTGTGGTTATACATCTCTTAACTATAACATATATGTTAAGATTGATGAATCCATATTTCTTAACACGTCCTCTCAAACTCAACATAGATAAACTTTTCATTTACAATCACAACTACACTTCTGTTTTAACATCTCTATGGTTTTTAACTGATATTTATCCTTTAGTTATGAAAACAATTATAGAAGATATTATTTTTAATTGGTTTCTCCAAGAATAATTCATAAAGTTTGAAGAAAAAAACTTATTTTACACCACAGTTGTGAAGAAGGCTTAAATGCTCAAAGATGAGGATCCCTATATTTTTTAACAATTCTATTTTAGTTTTATATGGGCCAACTGTGAAAATATTAACATTGTTTGTTTCCTCAAACAGCAACGGTATTAACTTAGTTTAGCGTCAAATTTGTGTATTGATGGTTTAATCATTTTGCTTATTATTATATCTTGGTTACATCTCTACGTTTTATTAGATCTCTTGCCATAGAACTTTACTAAACTGTTATTCATCAACAAAACTTGGTGGATTATGTTGTACTGGGGAAAGCTTAAAAGTTAACATTTCATTAAACTTATGGAGAGTTGGATCATCTTCAATATTTTTCTCTTTCATGGTTTATGACAGACATTTTTTTTAATACATCGATAGTTTCAACTATGGAGGAAGGATTTGAGGAGGAAGAAGGACCATGGATTCTAATTTTGTAGAGCTTACGCACTCTAGTATAGTTCTATCCATGGTGAGAGGAGGATCTAGGATGCTTAAGTTATTTTGAATAATAACATTCTGTTACAAAAAATTGAAGTTAGGAAATCAGGGAGAACCATCAGTGCAGCCAAGCAAAAAATCAACCCCACAACTAATGCCATTATGACAAAAACAACAGAAAGGAAAGTGATTCCTAGGCCTTTGCTAAACTGAGGCAAATGATCAGACAATGCAATTCTATTAATTTTATCACAATAAATAGATGTGGTTGCTTGCTTCACAAGCAAGCTATTTCCAAGTTTATCTTGAGATATCTCATGGTTTACCTAACTCTTCTCCAAATTTACCAGAATAATCTTCAGTTCTTCTTAGGCTTAACTTTCTTACACATCATCTTAAGTTATCTTTATATCTAATTTAGATCTTTTAAGTTATCTAGATATTTACTATATTATATTTAATAAAACTATCATGTTGGCATTGCTATTTCGTACCAATCACCTTCTCAATGCCAACATGAAGAGAAAACTTAAGAATACACCCCTTTGACTTGAATTCTTTACTTCTCAACATGTGCACTATTCAATTTCATGCTACATGTGAATAAGATTACATGTGTTGCAATACAAAAAAATATATCTGGCTACTGACAACTTGCAGAAAATAAAACTTATTGTTGCAAAACCATCATAAGAAAAATCTCCATCTTGTGATACATGCAAGCGGACAACAAAATTAATTCATCCTACGATAAAGATAATTTAACAATTCATCTTGCGATAAAGATAATTTAACAATTTATGCTAGCAATGCATTTGCAAGAACACTCCATCTTGCAAAATTATATTACTAAAACTACCAATGATGAAGCCACACAAGCAGCAAGCAGCTTATCTTCTATACGTGACAAAATCATAGGAGAAACTCATTCTATAAAACCAGCAACTACCTACAAGAACAGTCCATCTTATGATAACAGTGACAAATACATGCAAAAAAATCATTCATCATGCGATACATTTGCCCACTAACATTGGGCCAGACATTACACCATTGCTACTAAAATTTAAGTTGCTAAAATCTGTCGCTACAAAACCAGTGGCAATGTGCAAATTTGTGAAAAATAATAATATCCACAAACTAGTGGAACCTTTATAGTAAAAGTGTCAAAACCTATGGAAAACCTTAACACATTCACAACCTTGTACATAAACCATCATCATTAATGAAGCTATATTGCAAACTTGAATCACTAGATTTTTAGCAACACCACATCACATTAAACATATATATCAAAGGTCTTCAATTAAACCTCACTTTGAAACCAGTTGTTATGAAAAATTGTGGTTAGCAAATCGGGAGAACCATCAATGCAGCAAAGCAATAAAGCAACCACACATCTAAAGTGTTTATGCCAAAAATAACTAAAAGGAAAGTGATTCCTAGGTCCTTGCCAAATTGGGGCAAACAATCAGGCAATGTAGTTCTATTAATTTCTATCACAAGAAATACATGTGGTTGCTTGCTTAACAAGCAAGCTATTTCCAAGTTTATCTTGAGATATCTTATGGTTTCCCTATTTCTTCTTTAGCTTAACTGGAATATTCTTCAGTTTTTCTCGGGCTTAACTTTCTTACACATCATCTTAAGTTATATTCAGATCTGATTTAGATCTTTTAAGTTATCTAGATCTATACCATATGATATTTAATAAAACTATCATGTGGGCATTGCTATTTCCTAACACATTTAGGAGCTCACCTACATAATTAGCAATTGTAGATGTATCACTTGATGGTTGTGCCAATTTCCTAGGATGTTGTAGTTATACATTTCTTAATTATAACATACACATAGAGGTTGATAAACTCATTAATTTTTAATAAAGTAGACATTTTATTTGAAAATAATTGGAGGTGATTATCTTAAAAATAACGTAGATTGAAGGCACTGAATTTATTCAAGTTATAGGAGGATGGCTGGGAATAGGAGTTTTGTGGACAATATGGGGGTTGTAGTATGGGAGACTATGCAGAACGGGGTGCAAGGGGCCAGCCTGGAGGGGTGCACAAGGGGGGATCAGGTTTCGTGGACGAGGGCCTTGAGTAGTGTTCCTATCTGGACAGCGTAATGCGACTGCGTGTCAATGGCCCACCGAAGGAGGGGGTGCTAACTATGGAACGTAGCTTGATAGGGCATTTCGTGTCCTCTGGAGCCCGACCTGAGATGGACCTTGTCCGAAGGTGGACGAAGGAGGTATGGGGGATTGGGTAGGTGGAAGTGCGAAGTTTGTCGAATGACCTGCTTTTGTTCATTTTCAAGAGGGTGGAGGAGCGATATACTGTCCTCTAGGGTGGGCCGTGGTTTTACGACACCAGAGAGTTGGTGCTTATGCATTGGCGGCCGGGGGTGCATTGAGAGGTGGACTTGTTCACATGCACATCGGTCTAGGTGTGCATCTTTGGGATCCCATGGGAGATGTGGAGCTTGGACTTTCTGAGGCATATTGCAGGGTTTTCTAGGGAGTTTATCACCTTTGACAAGGTGACGCAATCGATGGAGGGGATGGGCTTTGCCCAGTTCTATGTGTGGTGGGCCTTGTCCCCAAAGGACTTGGTCAAGGAGGTTGTGCTTGAGCTCCATGGAGGGGAGGAACGACTTTGGGTGGAATTTGAAAATCTGGAGACTAAGCAACTAGCGGAGAAAGTGCTGTTGGCCTGGGGGTGCTCCCTCTGCAGGAAAAATGGCCACTGTGAGATTGACTATAGGTTCTAGGGTGTGGGGGCATGACAAGCTAAAGATGTGGCATGTGGGGCGGGGGTGGGGTTGGGGGGCGAGGGCTAGGTGGTTGTAGGGTGAAGGGGATAGGTGCAGGTGTTGCTCCCTACCCCTTGTGCTCCCTTGTCGTTGTTGGAAGGGGCACGTAGCCTGCCTCCTGCTACCTTGCCCTCAGTCATGTTGACTGTGCCAGGGATTGAGCTTCCCATGTTGGGCGATTGGGTTAATGTTGTCTGAGGGAGCTCTAAGCCGTAGACGTCCAAGGAGGCCTATTTGCCATTGGAAGATTCTGGTAGCTTTCTAGTGTCGTTGGCAGGGGGTCGGCCGGCTTGCCCTTTCAAGCTTTTATCGCAAGATAAGCAGATGAGGAGTATTGATTTGGGTTTACAACAAACCTTGTGGGAGGTCTACTACTGACGCTTTGCCAGTCATGCATGAAGCTCCTTTTGTGAAATTGTAGGGGATAGGGTACGCCCTATAAAAGAAATACCCTACGATAGATTATGCAAAATGAGAACTATGATATTGTTTGCTTGCAGGAAACCAAACTATAGATGTCAGAGGCCTTCCACTTGTAATGGGATGGGTGGAAGGTGCACTCGAGGCCTTGTGTGGGGCGTGTAGGGGGCTTGGCCATCCTGGCACGGCTTGAGATTCTGTTAATTGATTCGTCGCAATGGGGTATTACCATTCACATTCCCTCCTTGGGCCTTTGGTTGACAAACTTGTATGGGGTCCAGGCTTGGGAGTTGCATTTGTTGGAGTTGGAAAGGGTGGTGGTGTTGGTCCTGGATCAATGGGCATGGCTCATTGTCGGGGATTTCAACCAGGGGCTGCACTCCTGGGAAAAGTCGAGCACAAGCTGCGCCTGCCCCTCGGGGGTCTAGGAGTTTCAGCACTTCTTGACGTCATGCTCGCTAGTTGACTTGGAGATTGAAAATTGCCAGTTTACGTGGAGCAATAGGTGTAGGGGCATTGATTGGGTCTTGTCTAGAATCGATCGGGTTTGGATTAGCTCGGAGCTACTTCTACGGTTGGACACGCAGGTCATGGGGTATGAGTGGGTCACCTCGGATCACCGGTCGCTCATTTGTTGCCTTGGGCCTCCATAGAGATGGGTTCCTCGATCATTTCATTTTGAAGTGTCTTGGTTGCTCAAGTTGTGGCTACACCCCTTGGTCGAAGACATCTAGGCAAATTACTGGTCGGGCCAGGGGGACCCTAGGAATTTTCTTCGAGAAGGCCTCCTGCGCTTGAAGTGGGCTATCAAGTCTGTGGTAGTGCAGGATAAATTTTCATTCCGTGCGGGTTGTACCGACCTCAAGTCCAGGTTGGCCCAGATTCAAAGTTGGCAAGAGTCTAGAGAGGATCTGCAGGACGAGGAAACGAACATTTTGATGTAGTTGCAGGTGCTTGCCCTAGAGGAGGAAATCTATTGGAAACAGTGGTCGCGGGTCAGGTGGCTTAGGGAGGTCGACAGACAAATGAAATTCTTTTTTGTTGTGGCCAAATCTTGTGGGTTGGGCCAGTGGTAGGTGATATTGAAGGATGATGGGGTTTTGGTGGATGATCTAGAAGACATTGTCCGTGAGTTGGTGATGTATTGGGGGGCAGTTTGGGCAAAGCAGCCCATGTTGCTGATCTTGGTGCGGGTCCCGTGGGTGTTGGAGGAAGGAGACAATGTTTGGTTACTGGGTTCGTTTACCTGGCAGGAGTTGAAGGAGATTATTAGCTTTATGCTGGGCTGATGGTTGGAGCGTTGAGTTCTTTAATGAATTTTTCGATATTGTGGGGGCCAACGTTCTCGATGCTTTCAACCTAATGCTAGCCAAACGACAAGTCCATTGCGAGATCAACTTCTCAAGGATTGTCTGTATCCTCAAGCGGGGTGATGCCTCGTCTCTAGCTCATTTTTGACCCATTGGGGTTTGCAATGTGTTGGTTTGAATTTTCTCCAAGATGCTCGTTTGGAGGTTGGTCCTCATCATGCCAAAACTTATCAGGGATCATTAGACGGGGTTTGTTCAGGGGCTGGTCATACGTGACCAGGTGCTCCTTACACAGGAGATCCTCCACTCTCTATGTCTTTCGAAATTCCCTGGATTGTGTCTCAAATTGGACATCACGAAGGCCTACGACATAGTTAGTTGGGAGGTGCTTGCCACCATTATGGCACAGAAAGGGTTTGACCTAGAATTCGTGCGATTATGCGTCCACCTACAGGCATTGGTCGCATTTTCCTTCAATGTGGGGGGTTGTCTTTGGGGTTTCTCGTTGCCTAGAAGAGGTGGGGTCTATGGTAGGGGGACCCCCTCTTTTGCCGTTGCTTTTTATCATTGCCATGGACCTGCTGAAGTACTATTGCAAGGCTACGAGGGTGGGGGGCTAGTGGGTGTGGATGTTGAGTGTCTTGTTGAACATTACGTTGATGCTTCTCAGTTGGGCCGGGGTCTCATAGGCGTGATGTATTAATTGGGTGCTTGCATTGATGGCAGCAGAGTTGGGCTTGGTGGTGAATCGGGAGAAGTTGTCTGCACACTTCCATTGGGCTAATTGATTTCTCACTTGGAAAGGATGGTTGGTGCTAGCGTCCAGGGTGCTCAAGGTGTTGGTGTGCTTTGTGGCTGTTGATGCAACCCCCTTGCAGGCCGTAATCCAGACCGTTAATTACTTCATTTCAAATTTTGTGTGGTTGGGCAACAGAGGGGGGAGCAAATTACACCTAGGTGGGTGGGACTGGATTGTGTGCCCTCAGGAAGCAGGGGGCTTGGGCATTTCCCGTCGATTCGAGGATGAGCTAACGATTGGACAGTAGCAGCAGCTATTATGGTTCACCCCACCGGGGTGCAGGGATGGCACAATGGGTTCGCCTCATTAGAGAAAAATATGCTAGGTGGCTCATGGGGGCGCACGACTCGAGACCCTGGTAGACACTTTGCACCCATGCACAATGCATGCAGGTGTGGGGGTGGATAGAGTTGACACCATGCCAGCTCATGAAATCAATGTACCCATTGGTACACGGTTGGAGGTAGGTTTGGCAGGGGGGGTTGCCAGAAAAAATAAAGGTTTTTCTTTGGCTCCTCGAGAGCAATGCATTGCTAGTTAGGGTGGCTTTAATGTTGCACGACCTCAACATTGAGACCACTTGCCCTCTTTGTGACGGTGGGCCCGAGACTACCCTGCACTTCGCTTTCCAGTGCCCTTACATGTAGGACACGTGATGTGCGACAAGATGGCTCACCTCTCTGTTGCTCTCGGGAGACTCCAAGGCCACGTTGCTTTTATGGGAGGTATGGAAAATCCAAAATCAAAAAATCTTTTGATAGCAGTGTGTGCCCACCCTTGTGCAGGTGGTTTCCAGAACTGAAAAAGCGTGGGTGGAAATTGTGACAGCAATGGGGGTCATGTCGACCTACGAACCAGACTGCATGATGTTCCATGCACACATTGAGCATTGGGGGTTGGTTGAGCAGTGTGGGTGGGATACCCTCCTCCCGTGGCTGCAAGTTGATCCTGCCCTTCCTGATGATGCCTTCTTCACAAACTGGTTGGATGACTAGCCGAAATTTTGGGGTGTGGAAATCACGCTGATAGAGACAGTGATCGCTAGTTATTTGGGGGCCCAAGTGGATGGCAAAATTATTCTTCCCACAGCCTGAGGGTTATAGGATGTTGACTTGTTCTTTGATGGGCTGATGCCACGCACACAAAATTAGCAGGTGCCCAAGTTTGCTCTGTCACTAGTTTGGGGTTGAGCTGCTGAGTTGGTGGACCATTTCTTTGTCCAGTCTGGCAATGGATCCAAGCTTCAGGGTACACACTTTGCATTCTTGAAATGCTTAAAATTTGGGCTCAAAGTCAACCTGCCCCGCTTTTTCTTGGCTGCCTTGCAACAATGGAAGAGGGGGTGCCATTTCGGGCTTATTTTAGCCCTTTGGTGGGGTGCAGTGGAGGTGTGGCCGGTGGTGGGTCCTCTTGGCTCTTCTTGATCTGGGGTTGTTTCGATGCCTATGGTGGTCTACACACGAAAGTAGGCAGGCTAGCGAGGGTTGGCCACCTCGGGTCCAATGGTTGTGGCAGATGTGTTTCTGCCTGTGAAGTTTGGTTGGGATGTGTTGCTTGCCGTGGAGCTTGACCGAGTTGTGGAGGAGGAGGTGACAACGGCTTGGGCTGAGGAGTGGTGGGCCTGGGAGGTTGGGTGGGAGGAAACCCTCTAGTGAGCACAGGCTGACCTAGAGGCCTGCTTTTGCAAGTGGGAGTAGGAGTTGCTTGGGTAGCAGGCCCTGCTCAAGGAGGGATCCTGTGCGTAGCTAATGGATGAGCTCCACGTCTAGGTTCGGGAGGAATTGCAATAGGAGGAAATTGCACGCAAGGAAAGGGAGTAGACAGAGCGCGTGCAGCGGGCTTAGGAATAGAAATAGGAGAGACTGAAACAACGGTAGCTAGATAGGGCGCATGAATAGAGCGTGCGACAGTGGTTTTGTGAGGGGAGATGCTCATATGTCCTATTGGGCATAAATTGTGAGTGCTTTTGGGTGGCTCTCAGGCAACACATCCATTGTACCGTCATGCGTTCCCACCCAGATGGTGGGGGGTCGGTTGGGGAGCAGGGTCGCTGTGAGGCTGCCTTGCAGGAGTTCCAGCAGGCGGCTAGTTTTGTGGGTTTTAAGTTGCATCGTAATACCTTGGATATCCTCCACGCTCTCGAGTGGCCGTAGTGCGAATGCAATGCTCTGCCCAGGCACCTGTAGTGGCTTTGGGGTTACCCAGGCCCTGTTTTTGGTTTGGCTTCCACCTTGTGGGTGGGGGTGTGTGTTGGTCGCTTGGCTGGGTTGGCCTTTGTTTTGTTGCATGGTGTGTGT
The DNA here is from genome assembly GCA_015680685.1 of Gnetum montanum. NCBI lineage: Eukaryota > Viridiplantae > Streptophyta > Gnetopsida > Gnetales > Gnetaceae > Gnetum > Gnetum montanum. The sequence continues at coordinate 453,084 of MNCI01006995.1, read as the reverse complement.
CTGGTGCAGTTGGGTGTGGTGGTTTGGGGGTCGATGTCACCCTTGGGCGAACTCTGTGGGGGTCTATCTGGGTTGGGCCCAAGTGTGGCTGGGCTAGGGTTGGGGGTGTTTGTGTTCCCCCTCCTTGTGGGTTGGTCCGTTTGGCCATTTGTTGGTGGCCTTGAATTGTACTTTTTATTTTTATTTTCTTTTCAGTAATTTAATCCCAAACTTTCTGTCTCTCTCTCTCTCAAAAAAAAAAAAAAAAAACAAAAGAAAAAAGAAAGGCAGATTGCTTATGTGCTCCAATTCCATTGTGTCCAACAAATTATCAAAGCATAAATGAGTTCACATCATTTAAGAATTGAAATAGGTTAGCAAATGAGGATCCTGCAGGAAGAAAGAACATATAGATTTTTCTAGGTAACATTGTTAAAGATAAAAAATATGTTATATTCTTAAAATTTTAAAAGAAGTAGAAATAGTTGTCATAGTTTGATTGTGTTTAACAAACTTCCTTCTTGGTGCTTGAAGAAAGTTTCAAATTGATTGAATTGTAAATTTTTTTGCAAAACAAATCTTTTGGTTTGTTTTTTAAGGATGTAATAATGAATTTAGTTACTATTTCATGTTATGCGGCTTTCAAGAATATTCTATTTTTTTAGATGGATATGTAGATATATCATTATTAACTTTTGCAAGTGTTGCAAAGGGTCTTTTTAATACAAAATCATAGTTTCTTTCCTTCTTTCCATCACAGTTGTTCACAATTTGTGCTGAGAAACTTATTAAATTCCTTTGCTTGAAGAATTTCAAACTTGTGCAAAAGCACTAGAGACAAATTATTATTCTGAAACAACACAAGTATAGGCCGTTAAGTGGAAGTAGGTAGATTGACATCGAAAAATAACACTAGTGCAAGCTATCAAGTGAAACTAGGTGGATGGATTGATATTTCAAAAAACACAATGCATATTGTAAGTGAAATTGGGAAAAAAATGTTTGTGATGTGGCAATAAGTATGTCATTAGGATTTTATAATTAAAGCTAAGGCTAGGGTTGTGATGGGCTTAATTTAGCCTCACTCCTGGTTGCTTAACTTGAATTAAGCTCTAACCCACTACGATCGCAATACTTTTCCCACGAGCATGAATAGAAATACTAAATCTAACACCAAGTGAAAGATGATTATAAAATTAACTTAAAAGTTAATATTTTTTGTAATATATAGATTATAGTTATTTGTGTGACATATGATCTTTTCAAGTTAATGACATGCTTAATATAATATTTTTTGTAATAGATTGTACAAGTTAATGACATATCATGCATATCTTGATTATAAAATTAAGTTAAAATTGCAATCCACGAGAACTCCCCTGTTCTAACTCACTAAAGGTAGGAACATGGTAGAGAAAACAAAACTACTATTATTATAAAACTTGGAAGCCCGTGGTTTTACGGGGCAAGGGGTCTAGCTTTGACCCCATGGTGTCCCGGGGCCCATCGCAAGGCCGACTTGTTTACCCGAGCCCCGGTTTGGATGCGGGTTTTTGAGATCCCTTGGGAACTCTGGAACCTGGATTTCCTGTAGAAAATCACGGGATTCTTCGGTGAATTCATCGCCTTCGACCGGCTCACACAGTTAATGGAGCGCATGGGCTTCGTCTGTTTCTGCGTCTGGCATCGGCTGGTGGAGAAGGACCTCATTCGGGAGGTTGTCTTGGAACTCCTCGGGGACGAGGAAAAACTCCAGGTTGAATTCGAAAACCTGGAAGCGGCGACAGAGCCCAAACGCAGAGCTGGGGCCCAGGGGAGCAAAACAACCAGCTGCGCGTGCTGCGGGAAACCCAGCCATCAGGAAGCGGACTGTCGGGTGCAGGGAGCGAGGCCTCAAAGACCAAGGGACCAAGCCAGACAAATGTTCAAGGGGGGCACATGGGTCACAATGGGCCGCAAGGGCTAGATGCACCCGACCTCTGACAAACTGCCCCCCC
>MNCI01006995.1:396829-446794 GCA_015680685.1 Gnetum montanum | reverse complement strand
AATCTCTTGTAACATATTTTGCATTTTTCAGTTATAATATCCCGAATACTTTCTTGAAAAAAAATGTTTAAATTTTATAGTCATTAATCCTAATGTTTTCAAATTTCTGTATATGTAGTTGATGGCCACTTTTACACATGCTTGGAAACATTAACAATTTTGTTTATGCAGAAAGGTATCTAAATGTTTGAGATGAATAGGCCTGTTATTATTTGCAATGAATTGGCTGTTGCATCTCTCTTTTTGTTTTTCAAAATTTGAGTTGCTACACTTGGTTTAATTGTGATTGAACTTTTCAGTATTCACATTATGCTAAAAAACATTACTAAATTACTTTGGAGGTACAATAGTAGTGGAATGTATGATCAGTATAGTATTTTAAAGATGTATTAAACTCTCTTAAATATTTTCTTACGTTTTTATTTGTTTGCTGCACAGGTGGATTTGGGACATACATTCTTGCCATGGATGGAAAGACATACAATTTAATTGGTTCTAATTATCCTGGAAACAGAAGCCAAGATGTGAAAAATCCTTCACTTGGATGGATGATTGGTTTTGTGTTTATTGTCAGTTTTTTGGGTTTATTTAGTCTTGTTCCCCTTCGCAAGGTACTGTTAACATTCTGCTATCCTGATAACAATTCAATTGTAGCAATGAACTTATTTTTTATTATATTAATAAAGCTCAAAGATTTTTATGGTAATAATTTGCTACATGGTTAGCAAATGTGGTGGATTAGGAAACAGTGAAGATTGAAATCAATAGTAAACCTCTCCACTGTAGCTGTCGTAGGCTCAGAACTGGCAGTGTCATGTGTGGGCTTGAATGGGATAGTCTTTTGTGTCAACTCTATGTCAAGATTAAGATTAGCTAGTATGCAATGATTCTATCACAGGACCAATAGTCTAGGATAGGAACCAGAGGCTTTAGATGCCATCTAAAGTTATGAACCAGTTGCCAACGAGGAGTTTGATGAACAAGCTGAACAGTTCAAATAGGAGAAAGGAAAGCATAATTAAGTTATTAAATAACGTGAGTATATTAATAAAGAAAAAAACCATTGAATGTAATGTAATGGTTAAAACAATTAAAGCAGTGTCTAATTTCTATGTAGCCTCTTTGCTTAAAACTTATGATAAAAACCTGACTTTGGACAATATTTAAGGTTGGTTAAACTGCCTACTAGTGAAAAGAAAGGCAACTGTACAGAGCAGAAAACAAAAAAGAGGTAACTGAATGGGCCCATGAAGCCGGTTCTCCATCTTACAAAGTCCTCACCATAAAAGCTAGACATATCTTTAAAACCTAGAAACCACATACTTCTTCCTTTAAAAAAAAACGACAAAACCTGTTGCCTGACAGCATGGGAAAGGCGGAAAAGCACACACATAGAATTCGTTGAGTTGAGCATGCAAAACATCAAAAAGCATGTAGTCACTTCATCCTTAATATACCCATGAGCCTCATTGACTTGTTTCTGCTCCTCAGCCGTTTAGCATGTTCATTAGGTGACAAGTGATGCCCTTTGCCGGGATGCAAAGTGAGATTTCTTTTTCACGAATGTGCTGATGTCATGTGAAGCAATCTTGGGATTTAGATCCCACACAAGATACTGGCAGTTGCTTGAATTTAGCCAACATTTGGTTGTTTGTGATAGCTGGGCTTGGAGATCCCTCTGTAAGGCCTCTTGGAGCTTTGTCATACATTGTGCAACAATCTCTTCCTTCAATTCTTCAGCCTCCTCCAACAGATGGGTCCTCTATTGGCTGTTGCTAAAAGGCCTCTCATATGGTTTGTGTATCTCCTGCTTTGAATACTCTAACAATTCTTTTCCCTGCACTTGCTTCTTTCCATGTTTGCTGCTGGAACCCTTTGTAGTTAACACAGATTTATGCACATAGACCTTCCCAAACCTATTAATGACTGAGGGCTCATGCTAGGCACACCCAATGCTGTTTTTGGTAGCTGCCCACAAGGCCATAACCAACCCCGAATGCTTAGTGTGATGCCTCTTATGCAGGCACGCCAGAAAATATTTTGGCAAGTTCACCCGTTGATGCATCTGTAGATACTTCAGGAGGGAAAAATGGATCCTGTTTACCTTTGATGCATTGCCTAAGTATATAAAGAACCTCTCCACCAATTCTGAGGCTTGTTGCCATAGGGGTGGCAAGGAAGAGTGCATAACCTGACTGCCAGCCACCGTAGGCACCCCAGTAGGAAAGAAATCAATTGCATCTTGTAGGTCCTTGGAGATTCGTAAAATCACTTCTCCTTCCAATGAGACATCCAAGGTCTCCGAAATTGTCACCTTAGATAGTAGAATATGGATTCCTCTGAATTGCATGACATCCTCCCTCCAATGCTGAAAGAAGGATGAGGCATTTAAGTCTCGGTCTGCCTGTAGTTGAACCAAAATTCTATTTTATCTCACTGCCATGACAAGCTCCAAGAGCTCAGCATTCTACCTAAATGGGGAGCAATTTGGCTTAAAGTTAGGGGTTCGTCCCATGGCAACAGTAGCCTCCTACCAACGACAAAGTTCCTGCTAAAGAATCATGCACGACTATAGAAGTTCCTCAGCACCAATGATGAAATGGTTGCACGCTCTTCAAATGTACCAAGTTATCATAGTTGTAAAACCATCCTACGTAATATCTTGTGCATTAGACATCCCAGATTGTACCTCCACATGCTGACTATAATGACACTGATATATCAGGTGGTTTATGCTCTTAGGCGCATTACCACCACAGAGCGCACAATTTTCCACAAGAGCGAGGCATCTTCTTTGCAAACATGCACGTGTTGGAATAACATTTTTAAGTAGTATCTACTCAAACATTTTAATTTGCTCTGGGGTGTGACCCCACCAAATTTTTTTCCAACTTGATGCAGTTCCATATTTTGCTATCATAAGTTCTTTAGATGTCCCAATTATATTGATCGGCAATGATGATATAGTTCTATGATGATTACAAATTACTCTTCAAATACTAGAGTCGATTGATCACACGACCCATGTGATGTATTTCCTTATCATAATTTTTACCTATGCCACTTCTTCAGGAATAAGCACCCTTTGTATAATATAGAATTGTTCTACAGGTATACAATCTTCAAACTTCATTACCTCAAAACCTCCACTTGGGTGGTATATTGAGATGGCATCCTAATCATCCAAATGCATTTTAGGACCATTTTCCATGCAGACCATATAGAATTCTTGATAATAGAATTTACCTTTTAAAAATTTGTTTTGGAGGAACACATATGGAGGCAACGTAGTGAATAATGGTAGAGAGAAACATGGTAGCAAGCATGATTCTTCCTTTACTAGTAGGGAACCTCGAAGTCCAGTGCTGAACCTTGCGATAAAGTTTTTGGAGAAACTCTCTCTAGGTATGTACTCTCTTCCATCAAAACAATGGAATCCTCAGATAACTATCCTCTTGCGTCCCTTGCTCAATTCCAAAAATGTTATTGACTACCCTTCTCACAGTTAGTATTGAAGAAATAGACGGCAGACTTAATTGTTAGTCCCAACTCCCATGGAATGAATTCAGCGCAGTCTTGATGGCCTTGGCCTCTGGCACTGATACCCTGATAGTGAGCATGGCATCATTTGCACAGTGATTTATTAAACGTTTGACCCTAGAAACCTGAAGATCTCTAACACCAGCTCTTTCCAAATATGTTTGGAGTGTATCCATAACAAAGAAAACATGTTTTAAAAGGTAATATTTTGGAGGTTTTGTATTGCACATCATATACATAACAAAAGTAAACACTACAATTAAAGACAAATCAAAAACATATTAACAAAGAATATAATCACTATATAAAGTTGCAAACTATATTGCTATAAACTTAAATATTATCAATGGCTCATTGGTTCCCAAATTATAATCCAACAAAGTTTTTAAAAAATAAAGCATGCTATATTAATGTCTAATGGTAAGATGTTCAAAGAAACAAAGCAACCATGCATTAGATGCATATGTTGGTATGTTTGCGGTAGTTCCATCATTTTTAGCCTTTGACTTCGTTCTATAAAATTGAGCTTATTGAATTGTTTCATGGGTATTCACTCTAGTAGCTCTAAAGGCATTTGCATCTTTCTTCATTTTTTAAATATTCATTCATTGTTATCAAAGGCTCGTTTTCTAAATTTACATCAAAAGATGTATCAATTCTTTTAGCCACCAAACTATCTTAAATGCATGAAATGTGTATCTATTCATAGCTATATGCTTTATGTTTTAATGGTATCGCTACTTCTATGGTTTTACCTATTAGGAAGGTTACTATTTTAGTTAATTTTTATTAATTTATGATTAAAATTGAATTTTATTGGTTAGTTAATGTAACACCTTGTTCTAGGAAATAAGAACTAGCTCCTAAATGCTCCAAAATGTTGCCTGAAACGCAAGGCTGAAATTTTTTTTTAAACATTAATCAATTGACCAATGCAGACAACAATCAGTTCAATGCAGACAACAATCAGTTCAACATAAAAAACTAAAGTATAACGTAGAAAATCATACGATCCAAACAACAATCCAAAGATCTAGCAGGAAAAGAATGCCAATATGAGGATTATATCTCTCAATAAACACTATGCATCCAAGATACAATACAAATGTCAAACCAACTAAATTTCAACTCATATTATTCAGAGCTATCTAGGTTAGTGGCAAGCCAATAAACTCTATCAATTCACCTTAGCAACATAATTGGTCATATGGAGAGTAACTGTAGGAGAACATATTATTCATAAACCTAATAAGTTGCAAATTCAAATACAAGAATAGTATATCAATTGAGAAACCGCCCCTCTCTATATCTATTCACTATCTGGTAAGCGACAATGCATTATTCATAGTTCATCAAGCTGGAAAAATCAGAAATCAGACTGTGCTTGTTGATAATCTTGCTTAACAAATAGCTGGCCAACAAGAACAATAATTACATGAAACAATAGTTCATAACATAGATTAATGAAAATCTAACAGAATAATCAAGGCAGCCACTAGCAGCAACAACAAACAAACTATCATGCATAATGACATCAAATAAGTTTCGAACACACTCTAATGTATCATGTGTAGCTGTTAGAGAATATTCAGTGCTAGCTATGTTGCTTTCTTGCCTGCAGCAGTGATACAAAAACCTTAAATTCGCATACAAAATATACATGAGCCAAAAGCTAAAGATCCATCATAATCCAATTCTTCTAACACATAGCTTGCATATGAGATTTTAGTTTCAACCGATATTGATTTTCTAAAATAAAAGATGATTAAAAAAGAAAATATCTGCTGTAAAAATCTTATGCAAGATTCTTCTGATATAGTGCAAAGATCTGATTTTCTTTTATTTACTGATCAAAATTTGATTTTCTTGGATCATAAAGGAAATAGCTCTGAATACAGCTTGTCAATTAATTTCCTCAGCCAAACAACTGACCACAAGAAATATAAGAAACAATAATTTCAAATCTATTCAATGACATAATAATATCATACTTTTTCTTTTAACAACATTAATAATCTAAAATCATCTTAAATATAAAGAAAATGTGAAATAAGCATTAAAGTGAAAATCATACCACATCACCACTAGAAATCCAAATCCTATCGATCCTAGAATTAGTAAAGCAACTGCACTTCCAGCTTTAGATCTAGTTCATAAATGGAAGCATATGAAATTCATTTGCCACCATACCAAGCTGAACAATGGCTTAATCCTTACTGATATAATAATTTGCTATACATTCAGTCATAAGAAAACCGATACTATTCTTATTAGGCATTTGAACAATGCAATAGCTATCCCATCTTAATAGAAAATATCTGGGAAATTTTTTGAGATGATATTCATATGGTTTCCAAGAATCCTTATCCAATAATTCAAAAATCAGATCATAAAAATATGTTGCTAGAAGAAAACATTTAAATTATATTTTTGCTTATTAGCCCCTGTACTGAATAAACTATAGAAAGATATCTAAATTAGGACTGAGAAGGTCTTTGTACAGGGTTAAGAATTTCACAAGTTGGTGAATCATAAAACGAATCCAAGATGAGCTTCATAAAAAGAAATTAAAGGCAAAACCTGAGAAATCACCAAAATGGCAGTACTTAGAAATTCACTTCAAACTTTCAAAAATCAACATAGGCTCAGGATGCTCTATGTAATCTCCCATTCCTAATTAAGGAGGAGAGTTGTATTATGTGTAAAACAATGTAATAAACCTTTGAATAAAGGGGTGCCTCGTTAAGAGGAGTTGTAATCATTCATGGTACCCTTTTGGGGGTTTGACTTGTTGCATTTAAGGTCAGGGACTTAGAGGTTGTGCCAAGCATGGAGTTGCGGTGCCAATAATGACGAGTAACGAGAACTTGGTGAAGTGGGACAAGAAGGGACTGATCACTCTTTCAGTCTTATGGCCTAACTGTGGTGGCAATGCTCGATTGCTTGTAAGGGTCCTAAGTGTCACTAGAAGACAACCCCAAGGGCCCTTCTAAACATTGTTCCTAACATTATCATTATCAATAAAGTTATTTTCTTCTTTTTCTGTTAATTCGATATGTCATTCTATTTGAGGCACATTAATTGAGTTATTAGCAATGAAACATTGTTTATCATGGAATGGGATGTCACATTTGGTATTAGAGTAAACCACAATCCAAGAACTGAAAGTCGAATCAAGTGAAATACAAGTGCCCATGTTTTATTAGGTTTGAAAACCAAGTACATTAGTGGGAAGAAGTATGGTAATAATAATAGGGAAGAATGAGATAAGGAAAGGGAATCGAGGCCACCTTTGCTTGAACCTTGCCTTCCTCCTTAGTGGCATCCTCCTTTTGAAGCAGATGACATGCCACTAATTGACCACGAAGTTGATGTATGTATCTCATAGTGCTTCTTGCAGCCTCTTTGGCATCTTCAACCTTTGAAGCTCTATGTGCAACAACTCAGCTTGAGCATCATGCTGAGCAATGTCCTACTTCCATTCTTTCTCTTTCCTTTGCATGCACAAAGAAACCAAAAACATGGAAGACAAGCAAAGGGAAGGAAAAGGGCAATAAAAGGAAAACACAAGTAAAAAGACAAATTCAATTCTTACATGAAGGTAGTCATTTTCCATCTAGATTAACCATTCATGGTTCAACAAATGGATGCCAAACAAGAGAAACTTTCCAACTTTACAAATATCAACTCAAAATTTTGTATCACTAGAGAATTCTTTGGAATCAAATGAAATGTAGAGATACCACTGGACTGCACTGACATGAAATCACTCTTGAAGTTGTATGATTGGGACTCTTGCAAATGGAATAAGTCCTTTCGAATAGAACTTGGAATGTTCTTACTGATCTGATCACTATGATGGTGAAACAGAAGAACCTTTGATCTGTGTTTCATGGGTAGTCCTGTAAGCTGTATGTACCCATTATCGACTAGCGTAAACGTGATACCTTCGTGGTTGTTTACGTGATCATGTGGTACAGATCGGTCGCTTCGACGATTCCTCTGGAATCTAGCAGGACAGAAAGCCCACGTTTGCCTTTAGCCTACTGTTGCCTTTGTGATCTTTATCCCCGTTAGCATTACCTTCTAGCTGCGTAGAGAATCGTGGCGACAACAACCGTTTTCACTGCTAGTCTCGAAAATCCCTTGACGAAGCAGGCTACGCTTGTTGTTGTCGAGCCATCGACTAGTCCGGTGCAGCCACGCCGGTCCCTCAGGATTCAAAACAAAGAGCCTGAGGGGCACCCTCAGCGCATGGAACATTACAACTTCCTTTGTGCCAAACTTATGGCAAATCTGCCTCTGTACCCACATGAACTCGAAGAGAAATGCGAATACGAGTTCATGTACTGTAACAGGAAGGAATTCGTTCCTTCGCCTAACACTTCCATACCCCTGACGGACTGGCAACAGTGGATCTTGGATTAACTGTTAATGGCTAGGGCATCAACGGAACAACGAGACGAGGTGTTCCGTGATGAAGCGTTCCACGATGGGCAGGAGGACCTAGATTCCCACTCCGAGGGAGGCAGTCATGCTAGCTTCATTATGGCTCCTCCCTCCACAACGTCCCATGCAAATTCGCTCTTTATGGTCACTACGCCTTTATTGTTGTCTACCGCCAACCATGTTGCGCGTTCGTCACATCAGCATTTTTTCTCTTCGACTCCCTTTTTGGATGTTATCCCTTAGCAGTCCATTCCTTTGCAGTCACGGTCAGCCAACCCATCGCATCGTGTACTTACACCTACGTTACCATATGTGCACACAGTACCCATTTCACAATTATACACAGCTTCTGCATCCATCCCAGCTTTCGCTCCTCCTCCACCCGGAGCGGTAGGACCCGCCCCTACCGCGTGGTGGGCTCCAAATACGTCACCCCTTGTTGCACAGCCTACATAGATGTCCTATCTTCCTCATCATCAACACCAGGTCCTGCAGGCGGTAAATCCAACTACAGGGTCATTGTCTGTGCCACCGGCTACGCAAACAGCGTATCCTATGACATAATTGACGGTTGTTGCCCCGCCTGCACCACCTATTGGGTGGTGGATGACACAGGTGGTGCTGCCCGTGGGGATAGTTCCGATAGCATCGTCCACAGGCCATGCTGTTGCTCCTATCCCGCCACCAGTCGTGGCTCCACCTGTTATTCTACAGCCAACCTCTTCGTCCTTGAGTCTAGATCAAGCCTTCCAGCTTATTTAGACCCTTATCGAAGAGGTTAAATGCCCCAAAGCTGCAAGTTCTGATACAGTACAGGTCATGGATTTCTACCATGATGATCCTATCAGTCCGGCAGTTTCCATCTTGTCATTACCTCCTGGGATGCCACTTCCCCATTTCACAAAATACAATGGGGAAGGCAATCCCAATGCTCATCTCATTACATTCAAGTCAGAGTCATTGTTGCTGCAACAATGGCCACATACCATTATCCGTGTTTTTGCTATGTCCCTAATGGGTAAAGCTTTGGATTGGTATTGTGCACTTCCACGCTCTTCCATTTCGACCTTAGAAGAGCTGCTGACTCACTTCGTGACCCATTTCAAATACAACTTGAGGCCAGAGGTCACGCTGGACCAGTTAATGGGAGCTAAGTAGGATCCGCTCGAACTGGTCCAAAAGTTTATACAGCGGTGGAGTGCCACCTTGAATGAAATCCGTGAGCCCATCGCGGAGGCCCATTTATTGGCAATTTTCAAGGGGGTAGTCAACGACTTTATTAAGTCTAAACTGTATTACCTCGCTCCCCGCTCCCTCAGCCAAGCCTTCGCTCAGACTAAGAGCATCCAAGATGCGGCAGAGGCTAGCAAAGACCTGACGTATGTGGCCTATAAAAATGCCCACAACAAACGCAAAGACAAGGGCAAGGCTGCAGCAACAACGGTAGTAGCCGTGGCCGAAGAGGCCAAAAAGAAAAATAACAACAAAAAGACAGCTACGGCGCCTGCTGAGGCTACAGCTAGCTCAAACAACACCGACCAGCAAACAACATTGGCTCCTGAGACATTGCCTCAGCCGAAGCCTAATTTCGAGCATAAAGACTGCTCGAAATATACAGCTCTACCTGTTAAGCCTTTAGAACTTCTGAAGCAACTGCTTGGAACTGGTCACATTCAACACAAGAAGGTGTCCGAGGAGGCTCTAAAACGCCACAGACGGCATTGTGAGCTGCTCAAGAATCCCTCCTTGTCCCTGCCAAATTTCCCAAGAACTTCAAGTTGGACTGTTTCTACGACTACCACCAGCTGTGTGGTCATGACACGGACTACTGTTGGGCGTTGAAAGATGACATTCAATGCATGATCGACCAAGGCAAGCTGATCATAGACAGTAGTAGTCCTGTTCGTCCAGAAAACCAATCTATGCATGTGTACCAAGACCTGTTGAATGCAAATAACGCAGGGTACACTATCAACATGGTGGGTAAGGATGGCGATGGCCCAGCACCGCCACAACAACCCTTTGTGCTGCGCGTGCCTCCTCGTCCACCTCACACGACAAACCCATTGATATCGATAGGCATGGCACAACAACAACCCTTTGTCCTCCGAGTTCCACCTTAGATGTCTGTTCCGCAGTCGATTGTCATTAAAGCTGCGGCCTAGTCCGCGCCCACACCTAAGGCACCCTTTGTCATCAGGGTGCCAAAGCCGTTAGCTGCTCCTGCTACGTAGGGGCAAACGTCTAAGTCAACGCCCCAACCTCAACCCACAAGAAGAGGAGAAGGACGCGTGACAGATAAAAGAGCCAAGGACTGCGTTACGCTGGGGTTTCCTAAGCCTACGCCTCTGGCCTCGACGTCCTTGGCTCCTTCTTCCTCTAAAAAGGACAACGTTACGCAAACATGGCCATCTTCGCCCTGTCCAAGGAAATACAGCCCTCAACCAGAAACCGTTCCTCCCCGAGAGATCCATCTCCTAGGACGAATGGAAGAAGAGAAGGGCAACAAACAACCAGACCGTGGGCATAATCTCCTTGACGCTTTTACACAAGTTAAGCAGGCTCTCAAATAGAAAAATACAACGTTGAGTCTGTATGACTTGCTGATGACATCCCAGTCGCATCGTAAAGCCATGGTTCACATGCTAGTGTCCATACCGGTGGACGAAAGCTTGCCAGCAGATGAAGAAGTAATCCATTTGATCATGCTTCCCCCCGCTGCTGAACGACCATGGCCTTTCCAACTGACATTTCATGACGAGTCCATTAAGGATGACCCAAAAAAGGGTCAGGTGACAACAACGCCCATGTTCATCACTATCCGAGTCGGCTATTACAGGATCTGGAGAGTACACGTAGATGACGGGGCCACTATCAATGTCATTCCATTTTCCATAGTGGACAAACTAGGTTTGATTGACCAGATGAATCCCACGACGACGTCATGTTTGAAGTCGTTTAACGGGGCACTGGTGCAAGTTAAGGGAATTGTACAGATCAACTTTGTAGCAAGGGATCAATTCACCACAAATGCAGTGTTCATCGTTGTCGAGGAGATGCCCGGCTTCAACCTAATCTTGCGGAGGTCTTGTTTGGCTCAGTTAAGGGCCGTCTCATCACCCATTCACCAAGAGATCCACTTGCCCTATGCAGGAGGGGAAGTGATCATCCACGGTGATAAGATGACTCCTCAAGCTGTCAACAACGTGGAAATGGAACAGGGTTCGGAGATTGAAATCCTCGAAGATCAAATTCCTGTCCCAACAGTTGAACATACCGACACAGTGGCCAATGAAAGCTTGACTTGGGCTGAACTACCCTTCTAGGGAGGGGATGATAGCGTAGAGGAGTGCTGTAACAAGCCTCCTTGTCCATACGCGTCGCCAAATCTAAGAATGATCAAGAAGCAACTGCGGAACTAACAAACAAACACGTTAGCGTAGCATGTTACATTGGTCCACATTGCTTAATGTTACGTTGTTTACATTCTTTATCGTTTCATGTTACATTGTCTACCGTTACGCTTCTTCACTATCGCCGGCCCGAAATGGCCTTAAACTAGTTATGGCTTGCTATGGCCTAAAACTGGTAATTCCGTTTATTCTTTTCCATATGTGATGGCCCGGCCCGAAATGGCCTTAAACTAGTTACGCCCGAAATGGCCTTAAACTATCGCCGGCTCGCAGTGGCCTAAAACATGTAACCTTTCTGACAAAGCATTTTTCTTCAAAAAAAAAAAAAAACAAAATTAAAGCCTTTTTTTTACAAACACCATTAACTGGCTTAAAAAAAATGTTATTCTTTATTGCCTTTATTACAACAAAAATTAGTTTTGTATTGCTACGTTACACAAAAATCCTTGACCAGTATTGCTACGCTACACATCCTCCTTGTTACCACCTCCATCTACTTCACTTAACTCCACATCCGCCTCATGAGGATCTTCCTCATGAAGATCTTCTTCGGGCGGATCCTCTTCATGGGGGTGATCCTCTCTATGAGGTTCCTCCTCATGAGGATCCTCTTCGTGTCGATCCTACAATTTGACATGAGGCAAATGTTAGCGTTGCAATCAAAATCACGCATAAGAAAAATACAACAGTCGCACAGCTTACCTGTGATGGTCTTGTGTCGGCCGTGAAAGGAATTTGTTCCAGGCTGACTGACAGGTGTTGCATAATCTCGTCCTCCGTGAGCTATGCCCAAATGCCATCTCCTAGATCAGTTCCAGCCTTGATCTTTCCCTTTTCCACAGGAGTCCACCGAGGCGGCTCAAGGAAAAAGGAAGGGATAATGGTCTCCCCGCTAGGGGGGGTCATCTCTCTCTTATGGGAGGCACTCACTGTCACTTGTTCCTGTTCATATGCTCCAAAAGCATCGATGACATCGAGGAATAGTCGGAGGGACCACGCTTCAACTGGGGAATCTCTGTAATGTCGGCTGTAGGCGGCACATTCCTGCTTATACATGTGTTTATGATTTTTCTGTGCTTGCCCCCATTCTTGGACCCTCGCGCTGAAGTCCTTCCAGTTTTGGTTCTTCTAGGCTAGGAGATCCATTTGCATTCGTTGCTCGATGAGCTCACGGCTGGCTTGGACGTTGTTCCTGATGACTGTCCAATAGCGGGCATAGTCAATCACAGTTGTCCGCCAATTCCCGTCATTGGTATCCCACGCTTGCAAAAATTCATTCCTGGATTCAAGGTCCTCCACCCTGGTAGCTAGGGCGGTTTTCTCTTTTTCTGCTTTCTGCAACCTCTTCCAGAGATCTTCGTTGACGTTCTGACTCTCCCATAGAGAATGAGCCGAGCGCAATGCACATTTACGCATCTCATTGTAAACGCAGCATGGCACTTCGGTCACCTCCAGTGAGGGTTTAGGGGCAGCGTCTACGTCGACAGGCTCTTTGGGATCCCATTTGAGGTGAGATGCTGTAACACAAAGATGACAGTTAAACGCGACAGGATGACATAATGTGATTGTTTCAACACTTCCTGCGCAACAACAGGAAGTGAATTCCTTTATGGCTGTTTGGGCCATAGATAACATGTCCGTATCACCCTGGAGACCACCCGCATCGATAAAGAACCTATGCCACAGAATACAGAAAACTGTTTACATCTAACACAAAATCAGATAGTAGTTAACAAATCATACCACCTTGACAACACTTACCTGTCGGCATAATACACAGTGCCAGGTTGGTTCTGAAAATAGGTGATGAGATGACGAGCTATGAATAGCGTGTTGTAGGCGTGATGACAATTAAACTCGGGCATCTTCGAGATCCAAGATAAGTGCCTCAAACCCTTGACGCGCTGTTCACAATCCCTCCCACCTACGGCCTCGATTGATCCATCCACTAGGAACCTTAAGATGCTTTGTGTTGACCCAACCAACAGCGTTTCCAGAATAGCGGCGGTCGACTCGGCCGACAGATGCGACCAAACAATTACGCTAAAGTTCGCAACAAAAATTGCAGGAACTCCCGTGCGCCCGTTCGGAACCAAACCATCTCTTCCCCTACATGAGCATGGGGAGGAGGGACGTTGGCCACGGGGACATTTAGACAGCATAGAACGCCCACAATGTCTAGAACGATCAGGACGGGCTTTAGCGTAACCCTTTACAATAAAACACATTACCATTAGAAAACAATTTAGACCTCCTAACAACGCCAAAACAAATCGAAAAGGCTCACAAGAATCTGCTACGCAACACTGAGGTTCTCGCTACTTTGACTCCTAGAAAAACGCATGTTACGCTAAATATGCATTACCCAAAATCGCCCAAACCCTTATGACGGTGCAAGGTCTGTGTATGACAACGGTGATAAAGGTAATACGACATATTGCCCTGGCGTAACACACGGCCATTACGGGCAAGACAACGGAACCCTGCTTGTGTTACGCAAGGGTACAACACCTAGACTCCTAACTAGTTACGTGTTGTGTTTGTACAACATTACCCATGATCACCCGAACCCTTACGATGGTGCAAGGCCTATCTCTGACAACGGCGATAGGGGTAATATTGCAAACTCCCATAGTGTAACTAGCACAGGCAGGTATCGACACCCAGCGTAGTGCACTTTTTCGAAACAAATACAAATTACAGCACAATGACAACAAAAATGACCTAACGCATATATCACACAAGGTGAAGAACGACTTACTGGGTGAGTGAAGTAGCCTCCCGAGTTTCGACTTGCGCCTTCAAAATTCACCCCAGACTTTCCTGTACTTCATTGATCTTGGCCAATTTGGTGTGTTTGCGTTCAATCTTCGGTGCCATTGTTATGCCTGAATGACCATTACAAAATCGTTAACTTACGCTTTCCTTCTGCTTTAGCCTAACTCAACTTTGCTACGCTTGCAGTTTACTTCGAGGATGAGCCATCTACTTATAAGCGTGATGGTAAAAAATTGTTGTTTTCATGCCCGATTAGCGCAGAACCTTCTCGAAGTGCAGTAATGTCAATTTGACATGAAGCGTAAAGATCGCACCATTAATCTCGTAGATATTGCATTAATTACGATCCGAACAGACCCTAAACTAACGCACAACTTATCGTCTCGTAATCCGATCGCATTAACTATGGTTTGCAAAGACCCTAAATTAGCTATTTTACCACACTAGTCGCACCATGTTATACTTTTAGCCATAGTCTGCGAGGACTTTAAGCTAGCACCTAGGAAACCTTCCTTGCTCTTTTCTTACAAACTCTGTATATTGTAATGGTCTGCTAAGACCTTAAACTGGCAGCCTTTTGACACATACCTCTAAAGCCTTGTATCATTTCACCATGCTGACAAAAGCAACTTAACTACTTCCTTTCTTGGCGGTTTTGCAGGTCGATTTGCAAATGGACGAAGCTTTGCTTGCACCCCTAGCCCTAACAGGCCCATACGGGGAAACCTTTAGACAGCCTAATCTTGCAATAATAGGAACCGACTCCTCCTCCTGTGACATAACCATAGCCGCCTCGGAAGTATCCCCAGACTGGCCAGAACATCTGGCCTAAACCTTAGACCTAGAGGCTGGTGATGTGACCGAGGATCCCCTCACTGAGATCTCTGTGGTTATGCACAAAGGAGAAAACAAAACTTTGAAGGTCAGTTCTCTCCTTGACCAACAAACGCAGAACGGCATATCTCGAGTTCTCCAAGATAACGTTGTGGTGTTCGCATGGTCGTACGAAGACATGTCAGGTTTAGACCCGTGACTAATACAACACAACATCGTGTTAGACTCGTGTATCAAAGCGGTTAAACAGAGAGCACGGAAGATTAAGTCCGAAATCGCATTGGCAGTGCGTGATGAAATCACTAAGCTATATCAAGCTGGTTTCATCCACGTGGTTGATTACTCAGATTGGGTGTCAAACATCGTTGTCGTTTTTAAGAAAACGGGAGGAATACACATTTGTATACACTTCTGTGATCTGAACAAGGCAACGGTCAAAGACAATTTCCCATTATCGAGTATTGACCAACTTATCGATACAACAGCTGGACACGCTTTATTATCCTTTATGGATGGGTTTTCGCGATACAATCAAATCTGTATCAACCCAGAATATCAACTGACTACAACTTTCATGACCCCCTGGGGAACTTTCTGTTATACCATGATGCCTTTTGGGCTAAATCAAATCCGTATCAACCCAGAATATCAACTGACTACAACTTTCATGACCCCCTGGGGAACTTTCTGTTATACCATGATGCCTTTCGGGCTAAAAAATGCTGGAGTAACTTATCAATGTGCCATGACGTATATCTTTAGCGATTATCTCTTAGAGATGTTGAACGACTACGTAGACAACATAGTTGTTAAATCTAGGAAGTTGGTAGATCACCCAGAGGATTTAGAGTTAATCTTTAAGCAATGTCTCAAGCACGACCTACGACTCAGCCCAAGAAAATGTGTTCGGAGTCAAAACCGGATGCATGTTGGGGTTTGTAGTGTCGGAGGCTGGCATACAAGTCGACCTTGACAAGGTTAGGGCCATCGTTAACTTGGCACTGCCTATAAACCTCAAAGAACTGCATGGATTGCAAGGTAGGTTACAGTTTATCAGAAGGTTCATCTCGAAGTTGACAGACAAGTTACACCCCATGCGACATCTGCTCAAGAAGGGGGTTAACTTCGAATGGACCGAGGACTGTCAGCGTGCTTTTGACGACTGAAAGAAAGAGCTGTTACATTTGCCAACGGTTTTCCCACCACAAAGGGATCAGCCCTTCTACATCTACTTGGCAAGTTCAGATATGTCCATAGCTGCGTTTTTGTGTCAAAAAAGGGATGATGGGTCGGAAATCCCCATCTATTATCTAAGTTACACTCTATTTGCATACGAAACGAGGTACAATACGTAGAGCGTAACTGCTTGGCATTGGTTTTCACCCTCAAGAAATGTAGACACTATCTTTTTTGCAGCCAGGTTAACATAATTTGCAAGAACAACATCCTACGGGTAATCACGAACAATTTATACGAGAGCAGTAAGATAGCCCGATGGAAAGCCATCACAGCAGAATTTGAGTTACACTACGTTGGCCAATCTTTTACGAAAGGCCAAGCGATAGCTGACCAACTTGTAGCATCACCTGTTAACGATCAGGCGACGATAGAGCCTGAATTTCCAGACAAACATGTACATAGTTTAAGGCCTGTATTAATAGGCCTCGAAGCGACGTTACACTTTGATGGAGCTTCGACTACTAGAGGCGGCAGTGCCGCCACCGTCATCACACTTTCCCCTGAGGATGTTCGCCCATTGGCTTACCGCCTGGTGTTTCCTTGTACGAACAATGTGGCAAAATACGAGGGGCTCCTCAGGGGACTGTTAGCAGCCAGAGAACTGAACGTTCAACACCTGGCAATCTGAGGCGATTCAATGCTCGTTGTCAATCAGATCACAGAAGTCTATGCCTGCAAAGCCGTGCATCTGCAACCTTATTGTGATATGGTTAAAGATCTTCTGAAACAATTTACAACGACTGACGTTCGACATGTACTGCATAGTGAGAACACCGTAGCTGATGCACTAGCTACGTTAGCTTTAAACGTGCCACCACATTTGTTTGCCACATTGCTCGCTTTAATGATGGAATGTACAGATCCTGTCATCCAAGCGGCGCAAATCTCTTCTTTAAGTGCGGAAGGAATGCCAGAATGGTACGACAACATTAAAACCTACCTTCTACGTGGCGAACCACCGCACGAGTTGACATCTGCACAAAAGGACGCAATCCGCAAGTGTGCCAGGCAATACGTCATCATTGGAGACAACACTCTATGTAGGCGCTCCTTTGATGGAGTATTGTTAACCTGCGTTAATAACCACCAAGCACAAAGGATAGTTAGCGAGACTGTGGAGGACACATAGCCTCGCGAGCCATGGCCGCTAAAATCAGACGCTTAGGGTATTACTGGCCGTACATGGAACGAGATTGCCTTACCAAAGTCAAGACATGTGACACATGCTAGTGTTACACAAATCTAATACACGTGTCACCAACTGAGTTGCATACCACACAGATCACTTGGCCATTCCAACGATGGGGGCTAGACATCATAGGTCCCATCACGCCTAAGTCTTCCACAGAACATAGTTTCATTATCACTGCCACTAAATACTTCACAAAATGGGTCGAAGCTATTCCCCTACGAAAGACTACATCTTAACAAGTTTGCCATTTTATCTTGGATAACATAGTAACAAGGTTTGGCCTTCCCATGATTATTGTGACCGACAATGGGCCACAATTTAGTAGTACCGAAACCAAATCTTTCTGCAATAACCTTGGTATTAAGCAATCTTTTTCCTCATCATATTACCCGCAAGCAAATGGTCAAGCGGAAGCAACAAACAAGGTGGTTATCAATTTACTGAAAAAGATGCTTAGCAGCAACAAGAAACGATTGCATAAGAAAATCCTTTACGTGCTATGGGCCTATCGTACGACATTTAGAACAGCTACGGGTAGGACACCATATAGCCTAGTTTATGGATTTGAAGCAGTGTTGCCCCTTGAACTACAGGTTCTCTCACTGCGGATGGTCCTCTCCACGGTTATAAATGAGACTCAACACAACGAGTCCAGGATCGTGGATCTAGACTCAATGGAGGAGAAATGCATCCAGGCACTTAACAATATCGAAAAATATCTAGACAGGCAAAGGTAGAAGCATCATCGCAACCTGCATCATCGACCGATCAAGAAAGAAGACTTGGTCCTCAAAGCCGTTTGTGAACCAGTGAGCAAATTCTCTGCAAGCTGGAAAGGCCCCTTCTTGGTCGTCAACGCATATGACAACAGAGCATTCAGGCTGGCAGACATCAACGACAACGAGCTTGCAAACCCGGTGAATCATATGTACCTGAAACAGTACCACATTTAGACGTTAGCTCGACTAGAACACAAGGTAACAATCGTCCGCTATGACGTAAAACTGACAGTGTTGTAATACACGTCTGCTACGACGTAAAATTGGCAGTGTTGCACATGTCCGCTATGACGTAAAATTGGCAGTGTTGTACACGTCCGCTATGACGTAAAATTGGCAGTGTTTTACACGTTCGCTACAATGTAAAATTGGCATTTTTTGCACGCGTCCGCCACGATGCTAAATTGGCAAAGCTTTCGACCGTCCGCCACGACGTAAAACTGGCAAGGTAAGCATCCGTCTGCTGAGACGTTAAACCAACATAGACTTGTTTCTGGGTCACGACATAAAACTGACACCCACAGCATGGTCTGCTAGGACCATAAACTAGCTCTTCCACCATCCGCTACGACATAAAACTAGCACAATTCGGTATGCCTAGACTTTAAATCGGGACCATGGTCCGCTAGGACTTAAAACCAGCAACGACTGTCTACTAGGACCTAAAACTGGGATCTACCAACAGACCATCCACGAAACAAGCAGGCCTGACCATTTTTGCACGACATCCTCATCAGACAGAACAGGTAGGACGTTGGAACAGACGCAACGCCGCTACCCCCGACATTCTACTGATTCCTTGGATATGCCGAAGGGCATACTACTGACCCCTCGGAGATGCTGCCACAACGGTCACTCAGCAATTGCAGCTCCCAAGGTCAACATGGCTAGTTGGAGCCCCAAGGAAACTATGGTTACCCATAGCCCTGGTTGCCTCCAGCCACCGCTGCCATCAGGCTCTGGCTTCCCAGATTCATCTAACTGGCTCTTTGCCTAGTCAGATGGATAAGATGAGCCTAGCTGTCGATGACAAATTCCTGAACTGCGGTGGCAACACAGGGACCCTTGCCTTTCTTGTTGCGGTCCCCTTTTTATGGCACGCTCCGCTTTCCGCTTCGGACGGTACTTGTTTCAACAGCCTCCCCAACGGTTAGGATAGTTCCTTTTGTTCTTTGTTCTTTGTTATGTTTTGCAGGTTACTTACTACAACAACGTTATTCAAAGATGCATTCACTAGGAGGGCGAGGCGTCACAGCGTTCCGAGGTGGCTGCTCAGACTAGCCTGACTACTTTGGAGTGCAGACCCTGCCTTTCCCCTCCAGACACCTTACCTTATTTTTTCCCTCTCTTATCTTGGCAACTACCCTTACTTGCCCCTTCTTTTTGTACAAGATGTAAACGTACAGGGAGCCTTTCGCACATGATAACCGTCACGTCCATGAACTGGCGTAGTGCAACTCGCCTCATGGAATGTATTTGTAGGGGAAAAAAAACGCCAGGAAAAATGGATGAAATGCAACTCGTCCAGGCCATACGGGCGTAAGACAATTCGCCCAGGCAAGTCCCCCATATACAGTGCAGCAGCATAACCTCTCGCGAAAAACACCAGCGAGAAGTTATCTAATAAAATGTTTGCGAGGTATCTTGCTCACACTTGCGTCTTCCCTGAACCTCTCTCCCTCACACTTGTAAAATCCCTCTTCTGTCCCTTATGCTCCCAACCTTCGCACTTCCAAGTTTGACAGAGCAACATTCGAGCAGCAGCCGATGAATGATGTTGGCGTCTTTACCTCTGTGGTGTTTCGCATTCTTTGTCGACGTCTCTCAGGCAAGCCCTCCAAACGTCAACAAAGAGGGGCCATTGAAACTCCGTGAAATTTCAAGACGTCGATGATTCAGCAAAGTCTCGAAGCTTAGGCAAGAATTTCCACAAGTGCAGCGTCAAAGACATCCAAGCGATGGAAGCACTGAAAACAGTTGCACATCTCAGCAAGTTGTTTTTTCGGTTGAGGGCTTGCTACGCTACGCTACGCAGCTCAGCGTAGTAGACTTCAGGAGGACAGAACAGAACAAGGGATGCACGGTGACAACACTTCAACTTTGCAAGTTAACCATGCTTCAAAATCTTAACTTTTTGCATGTTACGCCGCGTTACGCTACGCAACGTAGCGCAGTGTAACGCAAGTAGCACAGTTGAAATAGCCACAACAACAAGGATAACAAAATTCAAACAGTAACAGTCATTACGCCACGATATGCTTCCTAGCGTATTACAACGTAGCCACGGGGTGGTTACGCTATGCTACGCTTCAAAGCATAGCACAACGTAGCGTCACAAGCTTTAGCTGCAGCATGCCAGGTCAATGACATTCTGTGGGCCTAGGACACACGTCATCTAAACCACGTTCTTCTCCTAACCCTAATCCTATAAATACCTCGGCGGACAACGCTCAAGGGGTTGGCAAAAAGTTGGTTGGTTCGTTGGTTATTTGGCGAATAAACAAACAAAAAAAGAGGTGGAAAAAATTTGAGACAGTGGATGAAAGTTGGCAAAAGCATCGACGGTGATAGAGAGAAGCTTTTTGGCCAAAGATTGCAAGTTAGCGAACATTTTGCTTCGAGCCTGACTCCCTTGTGCCCAGATTGGCTAGTGAACAAGGCAGATTGGCCTTTTGCTTGTTTAATCTCTAAATAGCTTCTTGTTGGTGGCGGATACTTCGTCCAAACCGAAGTCTGCTTGCAGATCCTATTGTATTCATCATATTTATCCAAAGATAGATCCCAGATCTCGGGATCGTGCATTTTCTAAACTTGATTCATTGCATCCTGTTTACATTGATTTTTACAGTCATTTTGCATAGTTTGCATTGTTTTCATTGCCTTCAAGATCAGATCTTGGAGTAGATCTCATTTTTCTCGTCAATTGGCATTATGTTCGCATATTAAATCGTCATCTCGCTACACGATTGTTAACAAATTTACTGATTAAGTAAGTCCCTGTCTGATCGACAAGACCATTCAGGGCACCTCGGATTCGTTTTCTCCAGCACGGCCCTTGCACGAATCCGCGGTTAAAACTGTGTACATGGAAATCCTCTCGGTGTGTCCAGCAACCGACGTTTTCCGTCGTTCCAAAAATGAGATAACGTAAAAAGAAACCAAGGAAAAACTTCCGATGGCTAGAACCCTGTCATTTTCGAGAAACCTGATCACAACAACAAACAAAAACAAAAACTAGTACAACCCAAAGCACAACCCAACAAAAAAAGAAGGCTTGCCCCATCCCCACCCCTAAGGGTGTTAGGGCATTTGTCCACAAATGACAGTTTGGAGTCAGCCAGGAATGCAGAGCATCCAGCTGTGCATGATGCTTTGTAGAATCCACAAAGGTTGCTACCTCTTGGAAAATTTTGAAGGCTTCCACCTTCCTAACCTAAGAAATGGCCGACCCAACCCCGTCTAGGTGCAGTTTCACCGAAGCAAGCCGAATATGGTGGCAAAGCTCTTGCGACGAAACCTCATGGTTAATTTGCATCTGCACATATGGGCATTTGCCTGTCTGCAGTCTCGAAGTGGTATTTAGCTTATGAGCCCATGTTAATTGCTTCTATCATTTGATGTCCTCCTGAGACTCATGAGCTCTATGCTCATTGGCTTCCCATTCTAGTGCTTTCTGATGCCACTTCTCCTTTTGTAGTTCTTCCTTGATATCCTTTCTGAGCTAGTCTTTGAGAGCAGCCTGTGCCTTGGCATCTGCGACAAAGCTTTGCTGACGAGGTGCATCCAACTCTTCTTGGTGCCGCATCCGCATCTCATGAATATGGTGCTGGAAAAATTCTTCGCGCGCAACCCATTTTGCTTCCTAGACTTTGTGCTCCTTAGCTTGAGCCTTCCATGGAACTGTTAAAATCAGATCTGAAAACAATTAGATTTGAAAACACAGATCTAAAAACACAGATCTGAAAAACACAGATCTGAAATCACACTACAAATGCTCTAGAGAAATTATTAAAAACCCTACAGATCTATATAAATTATTAGAGGCAAAATATTGCACTGTAAGAAACACTATAAACCACTCTCAAAACATTCCAAACTCTAGCAAACATTTGCTGTGATAACAGAATGAAAGCAGAATGAAAACAGAAAAAAAAGAAAAGAAAAAGAAAAAGGAAATAGCACAACAATGCTAATCTGCCTTCTATTCTTCTCAAATCTTAAAGACACAAGCCGTCCTTGCAACTTTTCAAACACACAATCTGTTATTCCAACAGATCTTAGATCAACACCAACAAGACTCACGTCTCCAAGGTAAAACCTTGATACAATCCTTTCACTTTGAAGCACACCCTAAAGGTTACCCCAAGCCTTCTATTTATGAAGAAACATGAGGACCAAACCCCAATCCTCATACATGTGAGATAAAACACCAAGCCTCTTATATATGAGGAAACATTAGGACCAAACCCCAATCCTAATACATGTGGGATAAAACACATCCCCACATCAAATGCAACATAAAAGAAAATACAACAATTAATGTATTTGTCTTCATTTTTCCAACAGGAACGTCGTTGAAGTGTCATGCTAGTTGGAAAAAAATTTGCCATCTGGTAGAGCTGGATCCCCCATGCATTCTCCTGTGGTACCGTTGACATGACAGCTTGAAGGTCGACATCCCCCCATTGTAGTAGAAGCTTCCCTTCACAATCTGAAACTCTATAGCAATTTGCGTTGGCTAGGCAAGTGGCACCTGTTGAAAGATTAGTTTATTGCGTAGGTGCCACAAGCACCAAAGAATGGCAATAGCTTGTGAATGCCTAGTAAAAATAATGGGGGGAGGTAACCTTGTCTCTAGCCATGTTGCCCTGCTAAAGAGACTCAAAAGTAAACCAATCCCATGTCTCCATTGTTCATGTGCATGAAGGACACGTGTCCTCAATGCCTAAGCCTCTACATTGTAGCACGACATGCACCAGAAGTGCCCCATGGTTAATTAACCATAGTAAAGCCTTTAGCTTTTTCGGTAGGTGTCCTTTCCAAATAACAACCCAACCCGAAATAGCTGGATAGCGATAATTAATGAGCATATGTGGTGGCACATCTTGTAATGCAAGTTGATTCATCCTCAAGGCATGTCGACAGATGGCACGCCACAGGACAGAGTCCAAACACATTGCCATCCATTGTTGATATTTATGTTGCATGAGGCGTATCTACTGTTGTCAGTCTCTGCATCAAATGTTGTTGCCCAATCATAACAAGGTTGGAGAATTTGAAAATACCCGCCCCGCTTGCAGCTCTAGGCCTAGCAACTGTATCCCACGCCAGTAAATGCATTCATTGCCCACCTCTTCCACCTGACCACACAAAATGACAGATTAGTGTTGGCGATCGTTTGGGACTGCCAACGTTGGGTGGCCTTTGGTCTCATGACCTTTGGGGATCACGGGATTGAAGGTGTTCTTCAAACAGGTTTTAGGTGCTGTTGGTCTTTGCAACACCAAGGCCTAGATACCTCTAAATAGACTTAGTAGTTATGAAACGTACTAAACATGAGTATGTGTTTGTTGTTGCGAATGTTGAAATGGTTGGGTTGTGTATGAAGCAGTAATCGACTATCATAAAGGAGATTCAACTATCTTTGTCAAATATTGTGAGTTGTTGAAGATTCCTATTTTGTCCAATCACTTAGTCTCTATAGTCCCTATAGAACGTTACTTGTAACAAATAAAATTTTGCAAAAATGTTTGAGCACAATTTTGCCAATCTACTCCTAATTTCTCCTAGAGAGAAAGTTTCACAAAACTAGAAGTAATGGGAGGAGCAAGTGAGGGAGTGTCGGGGACTAGGCATGCTGTGGACGACATTGGTGTTGTTATGGGGGAGTTTGCGTAGCTTGGTACATGGGGGGCTAGCCTAGAGGGGTGCGCTTCAGAGGGGTTAGGGTTGGTGGATGGGGGCGTTGAAGAGCGCTCTTGCTCAGATGGGGTACTGCGCCTGCGTGTTAGTGGCCTGCTAGCGCTAATAGGGCATTTTGTAGCCTAATAGGGCATTTTGTGTCCTCTAGCACTCGACCTAAACTTGATCTCATCCGTAGGTGGACGAAGGAGGTTTGGGGGATTGGAGAGGTGGAAGTGTGGAGTTTGTCGGATGACTTGCTTCTGTTCATTTTCAAGAAGGTGAAGGAACACGATATGGTCTTTCAAGGCAGGTTGTGGTTTTACAGTGCCAAAGGGTTGGCTCTTACGCACTAGCAATCGAGGGTGGATCGAGAGGCGGACTTGTTCGCTCGAGCACCGGTCTGGGTGTGTGTCTTTAGGATCCCATGGGAGATGTGGAACTTAGACTTTCTGAGGTGTATTGCGGGGTTTTTTGGGGAGTTTGTCACCTTCAACAAGGTGACGTAGTTGATGGAATGGATGGGCTTTGCCTGGTTTTGCATGTGGCAGGCCTTGTCCTTGAAGGACTTGGTCAAGGAGGTCGTACTTGAGCTCCCTGGAGGCAAGGAACGACTTTGGGTGGAGTTCGAAAATCTGGAGACCAAGCGATTGGCAGAGAAAATGCCACTGACTCGGGGCGGGGGGGGGGGGGGGGGGGTGCTTTCTTTGTGAGAAAAATGGCCACTGTGAGATTGATTGTAGGGTTTAGGGTATGGGGGCACAATAGGTGAAGGATGTAACATGAGGGCATGGGGTGGAGGCTAGGGGTAGGGGTTGGACGGTTGTGGGGCAAAAGGGATAGACATTGGTGCCGCCTCCTATCCCTCTGCGGTCGGAGGGGGTGTGCAGCTTGTCTCTTGTTTCCCTGCCCTTAGTCATGTTGACTGTGTTGAGGATCGAGCTTCCCCTGCCGGGCAATTGGGTTAATGTTGTTCGGGGAAGCTCAAAGCCGCAGAAGCCTAAAGAGGCTTGTCCACAATTGGAAGATCCCAACTATTTTCAGGTGTCACCGACGGGGGGTTGGTTGGGTTGCCCCTTTGAGTTTTTGGTGCAGGATAAGCAGGCGAGGTGGAGTATTGATTTGGTGTTACAATAGACCTTGCGGGAGGTCTACCAGCGATGCTCTACCGATCATGCATGACACTCCTTTCATGGAACTGTAGGGGATAGGGTATGCCCTATAAAAGAAATACCTTGTGACAGATTGTGCACATTGAGAATTGCAATATTGTATGCTTGCAGGAAACCAAACTGTAGGTGTCAGAGGCTTTCCACCTGCAATGGGATGGGTGGAGGGTGCACTAGAGGCCCTACGTGGGACGTGCAGGGGGCTTGGCCATCTTGGCACGACTTGAAATTTTGTTAGTTGATTCATCACAATGGGGTCTTATTGTTCACATTCCTTCCCTAGGCCTGTGGTTGACAAACTTCTATGGGGCCCAGGCTTGAGAGTTGCATTTGTTGGAGTTGGAGACGGTGGCAGCACTAGTCCCTGATCAACAGGCATGGCTCATTGTCGAGGATTTCAATTAGCAGCTTCACTCTTGGGAAAAATCGGGCACAAGTTGCGCTTGCCCCCCCTGAGGCCCAAGAGTTTCAGCAGTTCTTGATGTCACACTCGTTGGTTGACCCGGAGATTGAGAATTGTCAATTTATGTGGAGCAACAGGTGTAAAGGCACTGATCAAGTTCTGTCTAGAATCGATTGGGTTTGGATCAGCTTGGAGCCCCTTCTACGGTTGGATGCATGGGTTATGGGGCAAGAGTGGGTCACCTCAGATCATTGGTCATTCATTTGCTGCCTGGGGCCTTGGAGGAAGTAGGCTCCGTGGTCATTTCATTTTGAAGCATCTTGGTTGCTCAAGCTATGGTAGTGCCCCTTAGTCAAAGACATCTGGGTAGACTACTGATTGGACTAGGGGGACCCCAAGAATTTTCTTCGGGAGGGCCTCTTGCGTCTGAAGTGGGCTATAAGATTTGTGGCAATGCAGGATAAATTTTTGTTCCAGACTGGCCATATGGACCTCAGGGCTAGGTTGGCCCAGGTGTAGAACCGACAAGAGGTTGGTGAGGATCTGTAGGATGAGGAAATGAACATTTTGATGTGGTTGCAAGTGCTTGACTTGGAAGAGGAAGTCTATTGGAAATAGCAATCATAGATCAGGTGGCTTAGGGAGGGTGATAGACAAATGAAATTCTTTTTTGTTGCAGCCAAGTCTGGTGGGATGGGCCAATGACAGGCAGATAATGTTTAGAATTAAATTACTAAAAAAGGTCAAATAAAATTACAAATTACAATTCGGGGCCACCAGCAAGTGGCCAATTGGACCAACCAGCAAAAAAAGGGGAAAATAGACACCCTCGACCCTAGCCTGGTTGCCTCCCAGCCCAGACCCAAACAGACCAAAGATTCATCAAGGCGACATCGACCCCCGACCCCGAAAAGTTTGGAGCATTGTAGCCCTCCTAGCAGCCTTGGCAGAACTTCCCCCTTTGTTTGGATGCAACTCCTGGCCTTGGCATCTAATATGCCTCTGTAGGGAACTCCAAGGTGCCTCCCTGCCAATATTCAAAATAACATATGGGCATCTCCCCTACTGCAACCATAGATGAACATCCCTATGATGCATAGCATCCAATCTCCGTTGAATTTGCTCCTCCTCCTTCACTTCCCACTCTCTATGTTGCCACTCTTCCTCCTCCCACCTTTCCATCTCACGCACCTCCTCCAATTGTTGTCGAAT
The DNA here is from genome assembly GCA_015680685.1 of Gnetum montanum. NCBI lineage: Eukaryota > Viridiplantae > Streptophyta > Gnetopsida > Gnetales > Gnetaceae > Gnetum > Gnetum montanum. The sequence goes on along the minus strand of MNCI01006995.1, from coordinate 419,885 downwards.
TTCTCTCTGTAGCTTTGCCTCAAGCCTTTCACGTGTTGTAGCCTTTGCTAGGTCCTATCTGTGCCTCTCCTCTCGTGCCACGTTTCGGATTTAGTGCTTAGCCTCATCCAGCTACCTTTGGACTTCCAACGAGCTCTCTTTGCCTTAGCCTTGGACTCCTCAGCCGTTGCTAGAAGTGCTTGCAAATGAGGCGATCTAGCCTTCGAGGCTTCACCACCTTCATAAGCCGCTTGAGACCCTTGTTGCTGCAAAGCTCCCAACCCCCTGGAGATGGAACCACCTCCTCCTCACCCTCCTGGAAGAAAACCTCCCCATCCCCCTCCCCCTACAGTTCAACAACTGTCGGTGGCTCACTCCTAGTCTGCCGCCTACTATACACGGTTCAGATTGTGGTGCCTCTTGTCCTTAAACAGGACAGGTGTGTCCCTTTCCAGAGTGCCAAAATCAAACTAGAATGTGTGCCTCGACATCCTCGATGCAGGATGTCAAGAAAAAATTGGGGAGCATTCATCACAATACCCGGACGAATGCAATGCATATTACTAAAATGTAGCCCTTGTAGCTTAGAAACATTTCTTGAATGAACAAAAAACCTCTCAACAAGATTACCAGCAGCCTGCCACTAACCTAGCAGGGATGACCTCAAAAGTTGCCCACTCCCCGTCCTTGGAATAGGCCCAGAGAAGAAAATCCCCACATCTTGAAGTCATTGGCTAGTGGCCGGAATACTTTCACCTGCAACAGGGACACCCTAGCAAGCTGCAATGGAAATTTCAGTGAGTTGAATCTCCTCCCCCTGGAATAGGGTGTGCTTCCCCACCCAATTGGCAAAAAAAAACTCTCATCTTCCAAGTCCGGTTCCCCTTGAAGCATGGGTAAGAAAACATCCCACCCAATTTGCACCACCAACCGCCATAGCTCCTCATTTTCTTGGTAGCCTTTGCAAGGGGTTTCAAAAGTTGGCGTAGCCCCCATTGTCACCCATGCTTCCTTCCAAAGACACATCCCTTCTATTGCAATCTGTGCTGGTGGTGGCAATGGCTGTCCCCTGAAGATGTAGAAATTCTAGGCCCTCCACAAGGACCACAAAATTGCTACAACTCTAGAGTTTCTATCTAGCTGCCAATGTATGAGATTAGCCACATGTAGCACTCTGATGGAAAAGGGGCATTCACATATAAAGTGCATTACTGTCTCAATGGCTGCTAATCCCACATTGCATTTTTGGAACCATGATCTTTCTTTCATTTTTATTGTTCAAACCTTTGGAATAACTGTATCTTATTGGAGAAACTGTATCTTATAGTTTGCATTCTGATCTTTGTACAATGTTGAACATGGCTTTTTTTGTAGAAAATTGGGCAACCATCTGTGTTGTGATTTCTACAATAAGCTAGTTTGTATGGATTGAAGAAACAATAATTACAAGAATTCTTTTGCATGTAGATGTCTTTGTATCCTATCTTTCTTAGATCATGTTTGAATTGATAAAGAAATCCCTATGGCAAAACTTCTTGTAAACAAATAATATTGGCATCCAAGGCTCACACTTTTGCTAGAATACGTTGGTATATATAGTCATGCCATTCTAAAGCCTTCGGTAGACACACAGGATATTGCCATTCACTGGTCAAAGTTCTTGCAAGCATTATAAGTTGCAACCTTAACCTTTAATGTTAATCTTTTCTTGACTTGGTCTTCCTCATGGACACCATACACCTTGTTGGAATCTTGGTAATCTTGGTAGCTTAGATTACCAAGGACATTTTTAACCCATAAACTGCACTTTGGTTCCATAAGAAACGGAGCTTAGATAACCTTGTTGATCAACAGCCTTGTTGCTGCAAAGCTCCCAACCCCCTGGAGATGGAACCACCTCCTCCTCACCCTCCTGGAAGAAAACCTCCCCATCCCCCTCCCCCTCCTTAGAGTCACTGGACAGTTCAACAACTGTCAGTGGCTCACTCCTAGTCTGCCGCCTACTATACACGGTTCAGATTGTGGTGCCTCTTGTCCTTAAACAGGACAGGTGTGTCCCTTTCCAGAGCGCCAAAATCAAACTAGAATGTGTGCCTCGACATCCTTGATGCAGGATGTCAAGAAAAAATTGGGGAGCATTCATCACAGTACCCGGACGAATGCAATGCATAATACTAAAATGTAGCCCTTGTAGCTTAGAAACATTTCTTGAATGAACAAAAAACCTCTCAACAAGATTACCAAGATTACTAATCCTTAGATTCTCCATGGTCAGGACATTTTTGCACTTAGAATCCTTGCAAAAATATATCTTTATTAAGTTAAACTTAAATCCTTATTCCTCTGTTGGTTGTATTTGAAACTCTATTATATTTCTAGTTAAGGGTTTCTTTCTTACCTTATTCAAGGTTGTCTCTTCAATAGAATTTCATTGTCCTTTTTCAGGTTTATAAATTGCTATGTTTTTCTCTGGTTTATAAATTCATGTACATGGATATATTGAGATTGAATGTTCTTTTCCAGAATGCTCTATTTGGTATGCTAAGCTCCTATGTTTTCATAAGAACCCTTGTTCTTTCATGTCAAGCCTGGATGCTACTTCGTTTTAGAAAAGTTATTTTATATCATTCAGTAAAACTGGATTTCGCTGGGGGGGGGGGGTGGTGTGGCGCCTCTGTGCTTTCTGTTTGGCTGGCTCGCTTCTTTTTAGGGGTAGGGGTTGTGTACCTCTAGCTTGTACATGTATTTCACTTAATATAAACCTGACCTTTTCTTAAAGAAAAAGAAGAAGAAGAAGAGAAAACTGGATTTTGCTGCACTGAATTATTTGTGAACTCGTTTTTAGTTCTCTTGCAAACCGTTCTGTTCTATAAGATGTGGCTGAGAGTGAGGTGAATCTGTTATATTGCATTTTTATTATACACCGTGCGCCTGCATCTTTTAGTATGCATAGATGTCTCCATGATTGATAAAAAACATGGAACTTGTGCTTTGCATTCCAGTAATTTCTATGGAACTATCATGTCATTAGCATATAAATTGTGTTTTTGTTTAGTCTTTGATGAGTGAATTTTTTAGTAAACATTAAGTGCAGTTTGTTTGGAAGTAATGTAACAATAAATTAAGAGAATAGGCGTTCATTTGAGAGAAAAACAAGTATTTTGACTTACAATATTTATTTCTCAAATGGAGCAGGTAATGGTTATTGATTATGCACTTACATATCCTAGTGGAACTGCTACAGCCTTGTTGATCAACAGCTTTCACACTACGAGCGGTGCAGAGACAGCAAGGTAATAAACGGAATGACTATAATAAATTTTGAGTTTATTTTTTCTACCTGTTAGAAAAGGAACTTCAAATAAAACGGTTTCAATGTTAAACTGCATTAACAGTAAAATCTGGAGATATTCAACTTTATTATTTATCTGTCTTTATGTAAAAGTAGGTGTAGCTAACCCTTGGGTAAACTAGTGCAGGGAAAATTCACAGATTTTACAACCATAGTTGTAAATTAAATAACTAGAGAATTCTTCAACGCTAATGTAATAACATGTTCACCTTATTGTCCACACTGTCTCCATTTCTTATGGAACCAAAGTGGAGTTTATGGGTTGAGATCATGGTCCAGTTCCTTGCGGGTATGGTTAAATATTTCAATTTATATGTACACCTTCAATCAACCCCTTGGAAGTTACTATAATTTACAACTCTATTCAATAAATATTTGCAGCTTTACATAACTAACTCATAAATAGCCACTAACCAGCAAGAGTTGATAACTATCAGTAGCAAGCAAGAGTTAACACTTGAAGCCCTTAACTAGTTGGCTGAAAAAAAGTAAGGGTCAAAATTTTGCAAGTTAAACCAGTCATTAGAAATCCTATCTTGGATTTAGACCAGCACAAACAAGAAGCAGTTCAGCATAAAAAGACTAAAGAATAAAGCAAAAAAATTATATAATGCAAACAACAACCCAAGGATCTAGTAGGAAGAGAATGCCAATATGATGATTGACATCTCTCAATATACAATATGCATCCACGGTGCAATACAAATGGCTAAACAATTAAACTTGGAATCATATCCATTGCCTTCTACATCAACTATAAGTAAATTAACCCAACCAATCACCTTAGCAATCTTAAGTTATGCACAACTAAAGATAATCAGTCATTCAAAGAGTATGACTCTAAGAAAACATAGTAATTATAAAACAGATAAATTGCAATAATAGAAAACTACAGTAACCATGTTGCTTTCTTTCCTGTAACAGTGATACAAAAGACTGAAATTTCCTATACAAGATATACTTGAGCCAAAAGTTGGAGAGAATGTTATATTCCACTTCTTCTAACAGATTGTTTGCATCTCAGATTTTTTGATATCAATGATACAAATTTTTATCATGAAATGAATGGTCCTAATATTCCTACATTGAAATAAAACTCAAAGAAAGCAATTCTAGGTTTCCTAAACAAAGATCAATGTTATCTTACTTGCCAAAACACCATATTCAGATTTTAGTTCCAATCGATACTGATTTCCTAAAATAAAAGGTGATTATAAAAGAAAATATCTGCCCTAAAAATCTTATGCAAGATTTCTCAGATCTATTTTCTTTTATTTATTGATCACATTCTAATTTTCTTAGACCATAAGAGAAATCTCTAAATACAGTTCATCAACCAATATGCTCAGCCAAATAGTTAACCACAAGAACCATAAGAAACAATAATTTTGAAGCCATTCAGAACATCTTACTTTTTTTATTTGCAATACACAATCATCTTAAGTGTAAAGCAAATGTGAAATAAGCATCAAAGTAAAAATTATGCTATATCACCATTAGAAATTGAAATTCAAATGATCCTGAAATCAGTAATTTTCTATCCATTTAGTTGCAAGGAAAATGAGACTATTCTTATTAAGCATATGTACGACACAATAGCTATTCCATCTTAACAGAAAAGATATGGAAAATTTCTTAGATCATATTCATTTGGTTTCCAAGAATCTACAGCTAGTTATCCAGCAAAATTAGATCATAAGAACCTTTAGCTAGAAGAAAACATTTAAATTAAATTTTTTTATTAGCCCCTCTTCTGAATAAACTATATAAAGATATCTAATCAGAACATAGAAGGTTTAGTATAGGTTTAAGAATTCCACAAGTTGGTGAATCATAAAAAAATCCCAATATCAGGTTCCATGAGAAGAAAATCAAGGTTAAACCTAAGAAATCATTAGAATGCCAATACTAGGAATTCATTTTCAAGATTTCCAAAATTAAGGTGGTCCTAGGATGCTCTCACTTCTTGCTGGTGGTACCAATCCTCATATTAAGGATCCTTGGCCCCTGTTGGTAAATGTTAATGCTAAATTGGCCCAAATCTTTATGAGTTTTTCCAAATTCATCTCGAAACAACTCTCATCCAAGTCATTTAGGCCTAAAAGTGCCAGGACAAGTGGAGAGATCTAAAAACAATAAGGATTTAATAATTGAAAGTTTTAGAAATAAAAATTAGATTTAGTAAGCATTCAAGATGGTGAAAGAATTCTGAAAATAAAATTATACTTCAACCACAAGTGAAACAAGGGAGGAACTGTGCATCCACCTTGTTCAGTCTTTAAAACCTCTTTGAATGGTCTCTTCTTTTCCTAGCCATCAAGTGTTGCTTCTTCTTCTTCATTTCTATGCTCATGTAATATTTCTCTTTCTCTACTGCTGTTGCTATTATTATTATTTTAGTTTACCTGTCTATTGCTGAAAATGTGCTCCTAGTATTGTGGTTGTTCTTGCAATCCTCTTTTCTCTTTTTCTCTTCCTTGCTCTCTCCCCATCTCTCCCTTTGTCTCTGCCTAACTCTTTTTATTCGCTCAAGTTTTGGTTTTGGTTTCAGTTTATTTAATGTAACTGAATCTTTATAGAATTTACCTTTTTTTGACAAATGCATTAGAAAAAGGAAAGAAAAGAAAAGAAAAGAAAAGAGATCCAAAATCAGGTCTCAGGTTTAAACATTCCTCAAGCCACCATAAAAGGAAATTAAAAAGAATATCTATCACTTCCAAGCAAGAGGACTTTGGTTCAGTTTCTTCCAAGATGATAAAATATACACTTCTAATCTCTCTCTCTCTCTCTCTCCCTCTCTCTCTCTCTCTAAAATTAAACTCTCTCTAACCCTATCGTCTTCAGCTAGTGTGGCATTGTCTTATGAGTATTGAAATTTCATCATGTGACTTCTCTACAACTATTGAGAAAGGGGATTTTATTTTTTGATTTAATCAAATTTATTTCTTCAATAGATCATTTAAGAAAGTAGTGCAATTATCCCTGATTCATGGGTCAGGTTCCTCTTTTTTATTTTTTATTTTTATTTTTATAAACATTGCAAAACTATAAATAGCAATAGATCATACCTGTTATCACCTTTTTCTTTTCTTTCCAAATGTAATTGCTCAATACTTAGTATTTGCATAATTGCACTTGGAGATAATGGATGCAAACTTATATGGAGAAACAACAAAGTAGGTATATGAGATACCTACACACGTATGCAGAGTTCAGAAAGAAACACTCTAATCAGTTTAAGAAATCATTCTAATGCACTAGGTCATGCAGCACATGAATAATCAAAACATAGTATTAAGATTACAAACAATGTAACATTCTTTTCGTTCATTCCTGTAATAGATGTTGAATCAGCAAACACTACATACTTAGTTCATGCATTCATAGTAGTACACATCAATACAACTCAAATTTAATCACAACTAAGCATCATAGGTCATTGTGCCAATCACCAATACATCATTTAGCCAATGCATGCAAGAGGTATCATTCAATATATAGGTTGTAAATATATTAACCATACCTAAATTCATCATAATTATGCAATCATAGATAGATCAACAAGTCAGCATCAAATCATACAAATCATCAAGCTCATCAACACCACTTAAACCCATCAACGCAAGTGCATCAATAGCACTTAAACCTATCACTGGAAGCATATCAATGGTACTTAAATTCATTATCATCATCAAATCATAGATAAATCATTGGATCAATACCAAATCATACAAACCATGAACACAAGCACATCAACAATATTCAAATTCATCACCATCATCCGATCATAGAGAAATCTCTAGATCAACACCAAATCAGCAGCCAAAACCATTACCATCATCAGATCATAGATAAATCACTAGATCAACACCAAATCAGCATTCTAATCCATAACCATCATCAGATCATAGATAAATTTACAAATCAATACCAAAGCATACAAATCACAAGTGCATGGTTAACACCACTTAGGTCCAGCATAATTATAAAATTATAGGTAAATCCACAAATCAAAATCAAACTATATGTATCATCATAACAAAGCACATTGAAAATTGCTGCCCCAAATTATCAAGACATAAATCTAAGAAAATGTGTGTTGTTTCAAGGAGGCTACTACAAGGCTAACTCTAGTTAAATGGTTCCTAGTGGCATAGCTGGACCCCAAGATTTTCTACAGTACATTGATATTTATTAAGACCCCTATTTGATGGAATTTTGGGAGGTGGATTATTCTGAACAGGATGCAAGAAGCTTTGGGACCTCATTAAACTTGACTGAGTAACAATGAACATGTTATGTATGGTTCTTTCTAGGTCTTGTGTTTGGATGCTCCTATAGCAGGTCATGAAGTCTCTGAGGTATGTTTCAGGAGTAAATGAATGACTTTGACATTTGAAGTGGAATACAAAAATCTTCTGTCTAAATGCACCAAATGGAGGATGAGTGGACACAGGGATGATGCCTGCACATACACATAGGCTTGCAATTGAAAAACAAACTTCTGGAACAATTCAATGACTGCCCTACCAATTATGATAATGATATTTATAACATAGGAAGAATGAACAATACAATATGAAACAATAATACTTCTAAAAATTGACAGCACTCCAAAGAGAATGGAAAGATCAGGAGAAAACACACATAGCAATAGCTGTTAACCTGTAATAACATTTGCGTTGGATCTATGATTTATAGCTGAATGTTGGAGAACTTTATTTCAGAGGCTAAAAATACAAGATATGTAGTTTGCTATGCTAAACAGAATATAACATACAGAACCATTATACCAAGCTAACACAACTAATACAAATTGACAAGTTGTAACCACACAAAGCATGAATGGCCTAGGTACCTAAGATAAGTTAGCTAGGGTATATCTTTTATCAATAGCATGAAATCATGACATGTATAAACCACCAATAACTGAAAAGAAAAATGATAAGTAAAGAAAATAAAAAATATGGGTCTTAAACAAAATGTCATTCTTTTTATTTTAAGTTGAAGATAGTGGAACTTACAAAATTGGAAGTTTCCTTGGAGTAAGTCTTTTAATGCTTAGTAAATGATTTATACATCTTGTCATAGTTAAATTTTCCTCTTATGCAAGCAATATATGGTTTATTTATTCTTGTTTTAATATCCTAATTCCATTTATTTACCAGCAATTTTGATATTTTATTGTGCAAAGAAAAGAAAGAAAGTAGGTTTCATCATGTATATTTACTTGCTTTCCATAAAATTAACCTACAGGAATTATGATTAGAAGCCCTTTTGGCCTTAAGATAAGTAATTCACCTAAATTCATAGTTAGTAATTAAGTGGATGATGCATTTGATTGGTATTCTTTTTGTGAAGCATGTAGTATTTCTAGGGATCATTAACTTATCATTTTAATAATAGTAGATATTGATTCATATACCTTGGATAGATGGGTTGCATTATTTATTTATTTTACATATAGTGTACCTTAGATGTGAAGATGAACATCACTATCCAACACTAACCATATAGATGCTTACTTAGGCTTAATATCCTGAGCCGTTGGACTCAAGGTGGTTGAGTTGCACAACACTTGAAGGTTGTCAATGATGTAGACACCATTCATTAGTGTGTACCCATCTCATATAGGATCCTTAGTCACTTTGAGGGTATATCGAGGTAGAGTCACCTTTGGCTATTTTAGTGTTTGAGGTATCATAGTACTGCTAAAGATAGATGATATTTGAAAGTTGAGTGGTCAAGGAAAGAACCAAAAATCTGAAAAGAATGTGGTCAGTTTTATAGTTTGAAATTAATTGGATAAAGTTATGAACAAAAAATTTAGAAAAAAGAACAAAAAGCTTCACTTTTTTTGTGGTAAAGGCCTAACACACTCATGAAAGGCTAACAATAATTCACAGCGTAGCTAACCATATGGGTAGGACTTCACTTCGTAATTCTTCTTCTCGATTCTATATATGTATCTCTATCTATCTATCTATCTATGGGTCAGCTTAAGCTTAGCTTGTGCATCACATCAACACACTATCATATAGCACACAAGTGATTCTAACAGTCAATCAATGAAATGGTGAGAGCCAACCACGCATTCAATCAAGTCAAACAAGGGTGGGCAGAATGAATGGGTTATTGCTCTAAATCTAGAAACCCAAAATGTTGCAATTGTTTTAACGAGGGATGGCTTGATAATTAATGCAGGGAGTTTTGTGAAAACAATGGTGTTATTAATGCATCAATTCTTAGAATTCTAAAAAGGATAAAAGTCTCATCTTATCAACTTGTTAAGGTGAATGAGGGAAGAAGGTATGTAGGCCTGGTAACCAACTCCCCATTATATTGAGTCATTTCCTTACTAGTTGCTAGTGTAAGTCTAACCCCATATTGAGGAAAATTATAGTGAAAATTTAGAGGTTGGTTATTAGGGGTTTTACATAATTCATTTGGTCACATAGGCTTTATAAGGCTTTACAAGAAGTTCATAATTTGGTACTTAATGTTGTCTTTCATCTTTGTATTTGTGCAGCTGTGATATATGGTTTCTATAATACAATTGAAAAATATTCTAAAACAAGTACCTACAATTTTAATAAAAATATTGATAGACGTTATCATAAATGCTAAATACTTTTTATCATGTCAGGGATTGAGGAAAACAAGTTCTTGTGGCATCTTTAATGTTATAATAAATGATTAATCTAGCACGTGTTGCTTATAATATGAAAATGAATGACCTTTTCCTCTCTGTTTCCCTGGTTTGTAAATTTATTTCCAAAATTTGTGTTACCAGCACTTTATTTAATAGAGTGAAAGAAAAAAATCAGACACATCATGATATCAGAAAATGTAACATTTTTTCCTATTGTTGGATGCAGAAAACAAGTATGGTGTCTTGGAAAGTATCTTGGCATTAGCTTCATCTGGAGCTTCTTCAAGTGGTTTTTTAGTGGTGTTAATGATTCATGTGGTTTTGATAAATTTCCTAGCTTGGGGTTAGAAGCCTACAAGAACACGTAAGCTTTGTAGAATAGATAAATAATGTTTATAGACAAGATAATTTCTGTGGCTTTCTGTTTTATTGTCAAACACCATTAAATGGTGATGCTACAACTCAAGAATCTTTGTAACAATCCACCTTTTTCTAGGTTCATGTCTTGATGTTTGGGATAGCAATTGTGTGTGTGTTCTTTGTTATGATGCATATTGTTTGGTTTTGGTTTGTGGGTTTACCTATGATTTTCTAATTATGATGGTCTTGAGTGGTGTTAACCATGCACTTGTGATTTGTGTGCTTTGGTATTGATTTGTAAATTTATCTATGATCTGATGATGGTGATGGATTTGAGTATTATTGATGTGCTTATGTCTGTGATTTGTATGATTTGGTGATTTATCTATGTTTTGATAATGGTGATGAATTTAAGTGCACAATCCTTTGCACGTGTGACACTAAAGAGCACTAGACATTTGAATCATTGCTCGATGTCTCCCATTGCCAATACTTATGATGCATAATTTGCATCCACTGTGCTAGGTAAAGATCCTAATCACATAGTTGTCGTAGCAACCCTTGAAGCCCCATGGCCTGGATATCTGCAAAACTTAGCAAGCCCAGACCTCCTGCTTGCTTCGATCTTGCCACGGTACCCCACGCCACCAAATGCATGCCGTGAACCTAGCCATAGCATGAAGGACCGACAAAGCCAGAACTAACTGCCTTGCACAAGAAAGAAATCGAGCAGTCCAGTGGCTAACTCTTTCCTGCATTCTTTTGATTAGGCATTCCCAAACATGTTTTTTATGCCAATCATACAAAGGTAATCCCAGGTAGGTATCCTCCTTGGACCCTTGTTCGAACCCTAGCAATTGGACAATTCTGCCTTGCACCGTTTGCTCAACATTACTAAGATGCACCAGGGACTTACCTTTGTTAACCTCTAGTCCAATCTTGTTGCATTCAGAGAAGAGCTCGATTAATAGCAAGTACTTGAGGAACTGTGGCCCTAGTGATTAGGAACGTATCATTGGCATAGTGCTCCACCAAGCAATGCACACCTCGACCTCTAGGCCTCTAACCCCTTCTAACCTGCAATACGTGCTCATGGCATCCATAACAAGAATGAACAGATAGGATGATTGGGGGTCCCCTCGTCTTAACCCCTTGTTGGGGGAGGCTAACCCCCACAGTCCCCCACCCCTAGATCCAAGGAGAACGCACCTGACTGTTGTATATGCAAGCATAATTTTTCACAAAATGTTGGTGAAAACCCTTACGTAACATGATTTCTTGAAGTGCAATCCAGGAGATCATGTCATATGCCTTGGTTATGTCCAATTTCAAACACATGCCAAGAAACCGTGTCAACCGAAGTTAGTGCATCACCTTCTGCACTAGAAGAATCTGATCCTGCAAATATCTACCTTTGACAAAACTAGCCTACTATCCCCCAACCAGTTGTTACATCATGGGCACTAGTCACACCACCAACATTTTCAAAAACAACCGAATTAGAGTGTTACACACCCCAATAGGACAAAAATGCATTGGGCTTGAAGGGTGTGATGACTTCGGGATCAACACTAGCTGGGAGCAGTTAATCTCCCATCTCACTTGCTCCCAAAACATCTCGTTAAACCTGTGTAGGATATTTTCCCCCATCACACCATAAAAGATCCCAAAGAACTCCACCAGCCACCCATAAGGACCTGATGCCCTCCCCCCCTTCATAGACACTAGTGCCCACTCCAACTTGCCTTGTGTAAAGGGTGCTAGCAACCTTCGATTGTCCTCCTCCCCAAGCACCCATGGAATGTTGATGGAGATCGGCTTCGTGTCTCACTATTGCCAAATCCTAGACCAGTATTTCAGCAGAGCCTGGGCAACTGCCTGTTTCCCCTCCATGGTTTTCCCTTTGTCCTTAATACAAGGTATCTACTTGGTCAAGCGAGCTGAATGAGCTAGTTTGCTTCTCCCCTCAGCCTCCAATAAGTCTCCTCTTCCTTGTCAAGCGCATGGAGCTTCCCAACACCTCCCCCTCATCATCTTCCTGAACCTGATTCAGCTCTTGGTCCTTTTGAATATGTTCCAAATGTCGTAGGAGCTGCCCCCTATTGTACCGAAAAGAGTATTTGTCCTCTGACCTAATCTTGCGAATGTGGTGTTTGAGCAAAGTTAACCCCTATTTGAGGAAATCTTTGGGATCATTATCTAGAAGATAGGTCCCCCAAATATCTTCCACCAACAGTCTTAACCACGGTCTTGTCAACCATGACTGTTCGAATCTAAACGATTTGGGGTCCCAATCTTTTGGGGGACCCAACACACACACAAGAGGCTAATGATCTGATGCAACTATTTCTTTTGTAATGATGATCACCCCTTTATCCATGAGCATGCTCAAGCTTGCCCATATGCGATCAATGCTAGTCATAAGCCTGTTATGGCCTTTTCTTTGATTGCACCACGTGAATTGACACCCCCTCATTTCCACATCCACCAGCTCATGGGCTGTTAGAAGATCTTGAAACTGTTGACCCCCCAGAGGGTTTGACATGTCCCCATTAGACTTTTCCCACGTATGGAGACACTGGTTGAAATGCCCAACCAAAATCCACTGCCGCTAGTTGGCAATTAGGGGCACAATTTGTTCTAGCTCCCGCAGGCGTTCCTCCCATTGCTGATCCCCATAGAAATTCGTAATCCACAACCCTTGTTGGTGAAGTTGGATACTAGTACTCTACCTAGACTCATCCACCACCCTGATAGGCCACTTAGACAAGGTTGCCAAGCCTCAAGCCTTCCCCTGACATGGCACTCAATGTGAGTGCCAACTTGGCTAGCACAACCAATGAAACTCCTACTGCTAAACTTTGGTCTCTTGCAAACACATAACCTCACAGTGCTCCTTAGCCACCATGTCCAGTAGGGTACATTGCTTGAAGGGGGTATCATGTTTCCTACAATTCTAAGAGAATCCTCATGGTTTACTAAAAGATCAATGCTTATACACATCCTGGATGGTTTGTTGGGCCCCTAGATCAATATCACGCTGCACTTGCTAAGTGTAGGCCTTATAGCCTGTTGGCCGACCAACCTTTTTAGACTTCGGGGAGATCGGAAATCCTCCTTCCCATGATGGGAAACCCCCACGTTGGATCTCCTCCATAGACAACAAAGGGCTCCCCTTGAAAAGCAGCACCCAACTCTCCAAGGATGAGAAACCACCCCCTGACCTCTCGACATTTTGAAGGGTCACATTGGCCCCTCCCTAGGTGACCCCGGGGAGACTGGACCCAAGGGGGCACTTTCTGCCCCCACTGCTTGATCGCCAAAGGCACCTGTATTGGGCCCCAAATCACCATGAATGGGGGAAATTGGCCCCTCATTCCACACGACTTCAGCTAGGTTGACCCCTCCTCCAGCATTTCCTTTCTTGACATTCCTTGTCTTAGTGGGGGCCCCTTTGCCCCCCACCACCATAGAAACCTTCAGCACTACAGTCAAATTGTGACCCACCCCAAGCATGGCCACTGCTGATGATTTTTGGCTCACCCGAACCATGGGCCAAGGTTGACCCTTAGTGGGATTCTTTCCCCCTCGTTGGGTGACCATCGTCCAATCCCCCTCCATCTACTTAGAGCCTTGCACTTGGCATCCCACCCAATAGGAGGCAGCAACATGCCCTCCTTACCACAAATATGACAAGAGGCCTACGACAGTAGGTGCCCCACCAGTCCACTGATCATGACATTTTTGTATTCCACTTGGACATTGTCTTTGCCCAAGGGCATATCTAGGATGACCTCCTAAATCAAATCTTTGGGCGCAAAAGAACACCACATAGAACCTCACATATTCCGTTTGATCCATCGAAGTTGTGGGCTTATCAAAGGATATGAACTCTCCAAAGCTCTCCGCCAAAACTCAAAGAAAGTCCAACGTCCACATTTCCTGGGGAATCCCATAAATGTGGACCCAAATTGATGCATGCGAAAATAGCTCTAGGTTCTGATGGGTCCTTGGTCTCCATTTCATCAAGGCCAAACCCCTTGCTCCAAAGAATCAAGGCCCCCCAACGAAAACATAGTCCCTATTGCCGACCGTCGGGAAGATGAACAATAGGAGTTGTCTAGGAAATCTACACACCTCCATTAAGCAAAAATTCCATTGGGTTGCCGTCCACTTCCTTACTGCCTCAAGCTTAGGGGACGCACCCATGGACACGAACCTCTGGATCAGGCTATGCTCCAATGTCTGAAGCCCTGCCCTTGGGACCGCCTTAGTTTGTAGACTCAAAGGGCCATCCCTTGGCACCTCGGTCCCATCACCTCTAGTCTCCTTCCCCCCACATGTTTGAGCACTGACCTTCAAACCTGTGCCCATACCTCCTGATGTGCTCCTAGCTGTCCCTTAGAAACGGCACCCCTAGAAACCTCCTCCTCTTTGATAGCCTCTCCACCACCTAACTCACCAGCCCACTTGTTTGCCCTCTCCACAGTCCCACCTTGTGTGTTGACTTTACTTTGGTCACCAGGCTCGTTGCCCCCTACCTGCTTCCTTCTAGCACTCTCTTTCCTTGCGCTATGCTCATTTTCAACATTCCCTCAAATAAAATTTATCTTAGAAACTTGCAGTAATCATAAATATTTGGTAAAATATAAGGAATTTTTTAGAAAGGTTGAATTTATTACTTTTGGAAAAAAATTGACAGGAAAAATTAGGAAGTAATGAAGATTTTTTACCCTTGGAAAAGTTTGTTATTTTTTATCAACTTTTTCTTTTTGAAAAAGTTCGGGAAGTAAATTAAAATAAACTGATGTTAGCCAAGCACCCACAAACAAAAACGGGTGAAGGTAGCCCCACCAAATCATAGCTAGTCAACAAGACAAGACCAACCACAAAAGACAAACCCACACAATCTAGGACAAAGATGACAGGACATGTTCATTTGGGCCATAAAGCCAAAACATATTAAGACCCCACCACCAAAAACACCATACCACTTATAAGTGGGTGGGGAGTGCTGAGCACTCACAGAATGTTGTCTCCTCCTCATGGATCATGTCCAATGTATTCCTATGATGTTTTGAGTCCACAAAATGGGCTGCCTCCTGGAAGCTCTTGAAATCCTTTGCTTTCCTCTTGCAATCCTCCTTCATGCCCTTACCATCTGGATGCAAATCTTTCCTATTGCACCTAATATGGTGTCGGAGCTCATGCCAAGAGATGGTGTGACCAATTTTCATAATCGTGTAGGGACACCATCCCTGCCTCAGCCAAGCTCTGGCCCTCTATGCATGAGCTTGATCTAGTTGTTGTTGGATCATGGTTGCCTCCCATTCCTCACGTGCACGTTGCTCCAATTCTTCCTTTTCCTAGAGCTCCTGTAGGCGTGCCTCCTAGATTTGCGCCCGTAGTGTCTCCTGCGACTCCTGCCCCCCACACCACACATCGTGAGCACCTTTGCGCTAGACCATGCGCGTCAGCATCCCACCCCTAGAGGGAGGAGCCCCCACGGCTACCGCCTACCACAATGCTAAAATAATACCCGAGTACCAGCCTTGTTGTTGTTGGCGCAAAGTCTCAAGGAAAAAATGTAGTAGATTAACCCACACACCCTTGCACAATTTGTGCATAATGGGGAAATAAAGATCCATCAATTTGGAAACATTACTTGATTGAACAAACAATCGCTCCCCTAGCTCTGTGGCATCTTGCCATAGTTTTGGCAGAGATGGCTATTAAACTTGTCCACTCCTAGTCTTGGGGATGGGTCGTGTGAAAAATTTTGCGGCATCTTGTAAGCCCCATCCACGATTACCTCAACCTCCACAGGCAACCCTAGTAGCTTTGCCACAGACTCCACAATCAAAGTGATGCGCACCCCCCTAAACAAAGTAACATTTGAAGGCCTCATTCGCCAAGTCCACCTTCCCTTTTAGTTGAGGAAGAAGGTCCACCCACTCGGCCCATTGCACCAACCCCCAGAGCACCGGGTTGGCTTGGTAGGCATCACAATTTGGTTCTACTGTTGGCGTCACCCTCATGGTCACCTACACTTCCATCCATAGTCTAAGCCCTTGAGCTGCAATTTGTGTCGGTGGAGGCCACATGACACCATGAAACACCTGGCAATTATGTGCTTTCCATGGTGCCTAGAGAACCATTGTGGCCAGAGAATCCTTGGAAATTTTCAAATCTTGCCAAACATTCACAACTTGTATCACCTGGCTGGAAAAGTTGCAGTTAAAAAGGAAATGGTCTTGTGTTTCCACTATGGCCATGCACATAGGACACATTTACCCCTTGTTGCTTAAGTTCTGCGTTTACCAGAAGTGCAGAGTGCAATTTCAGCCAAAGGAAAAATTTAATTTTCTTTGGAAGTTTACCCTTCCATGGACCTCCCAACTGTGAATTGCAGGGTATTTATGACTAATTAACTCTTTTGGCAGAGTCCCCAAGAGTCCCCATGGCATCACCATCTTGACATGTTGACATATGGACCTCCACATGTGCGAATCATGAGAATGAGCCTCCCACCTTTGATACTTCATAGCCATCACCTATAACCATTGCGTAGGTTGAGGTCCCAACCTAATAAGCCTATTGGCAAGAGCATGATTCCCAAGATCAATAATATTTTGGAATTTAGGGATCTCTAGCCCCCTAGCCTTCTTTGGACGAGCCACAACATCCCGCCTGACCAAGTCAAGTCTTTGCCCCCCTTTGCTACTAGACCATGTAAAATTATGCACAATTTGATCAATCAGCTCCACCACCCCCATAGGCAGATGAGCGACCGAAGCCACATATCTAGCCATGGCTGCCAAAACTGAAGAAGCTAGAAGGGCCCTACCCGTACGAGTCAAGAACTGGGCTGTCCAATGAGTCGTTCTCTTTTGAAGTCTTTGCACAAACCCCTCCAAACTTGTCTCTTATGCCAGTCGTATAGGGGAAGCCCCCAAGTATGCATCATCTGACAATCTAGGAAGCACCCCCAAGTATTGGATGACCAACCCCTGCACCCTAGCAGGAGTGTTTAGTAGATGAACCATGGACTTCCTTTTGTTGATCTCTAGTCCAACCTCCACAGTTGTACGTGCCAACACTCTGTTAATCACCATGGCCTATGGCATGGTTGCACATGAGAACATGATAGTGTCATCCACATAATGTTCAACAAGACACTTAACTCTTGCAATCTCCAATCTCCTAACCCCCTCCACCTCACAATATGCTTGAAGGGTATCAATGACCAAAATGAATAAATAGTGAGACAACGGGTCCCCTTGCCTCAACCCTCTCCTTGGAGAGGAGAACCCCCATAACTTCCCTTTCAAGTCTAGAGAGAATCCCTCGGACCATTGAATGGACAAGCATAACTTCACAAACTTGGGGTGGAACCCTTTTCTTAGCATAATTTCATTGGTTGCCTCCCATGACATAGTATCATACTGTAATGAACCACTTCTTCTTGAGTTTTTGCGTTAATGATTGTAATAGTCTTTTGTTTGTTTGTATGCATGTTTTGATGACAAGTTGTGTGTGTACTTTGGTGGAAAAGGCTAATTGGAATAGTAATAAATTTGTTGACCATATTTTTATATGTATTATGATTAAATGTTTAAATACTTTATGCATGAGAAATATGATTTAAAATACATGCTGGGAATGTTTAGAATAATAATAATAAATGATATATGGGAAAACAAAATATTTTCCATTCTATTTCAATAGAGATGCTGAGAAATAGAGGACAATACTCTAAGGTGTGCCTCAGGAGCTAAAACAAGTATGTTGAGGTGCAAATGAATGCTCATATTGAGGAACTTGATCTATGAATCAAGTTGGAGGAACTTGACCCATGAATCAGGGTTACTTTGTGCAAATATTGTAGCTTTATATTTTATTTTATCTAAATGTGATGCATTGCTCTTTTTAGTTTAAAATAGTAGAGTATAAGTACCCTCTCCATTGCTGTAGAAAGGTCATGTGATGACCTTTTAGGGCTCGTAAGACGATGGAAAAATTCACATCGCTGATGACCTGAAAAAGAAGGTGCCTTATTTGATTATGTATCTTGAATTGCCCTTGTCATGAATCTATTTGAAAACTCTTTCCTTGCATCTTATGACAATTTTGAATGATAAATAGAGAGATATTATGTTGGAATGTTCAAGAGGAATTGAACATGAGATCTAGCAAAATCTGAATTCTAAAATGTCAAAAAGTGTTGATTTAGGAATTGAACCTGCAACCTGTGAATATACATACTTTATTGATTTTATTATAGTGATCATGAAGAGAATTGAACTCATGATCCATTGTTGAAAAGAGAGAGAAAGAGAGAGATAATTTAAAAAAGAAAGAAAAGAATACGAACAGTCCCCAACAAGTTAGTTACAAGAAACCAAAGAAAAGAATACGAACAGTCCCCAACAAGTCAATTACAAGAAACCATTCATTATCCCTTATTCCACCTAGAAATAGGAAGAGGAGGAGAGGAAAAAGGGGAAGACACACACACAAGGCAAAAGTAGCTTTGCAGAACACAAAAAAAAGAAGGATACATCAACAAGGAGTGTGGTTGCCAAGGAAGAGAAGACGGTTGCTGCTACAAGAGATAGCAAAGAGGAAGAAAACAAGTGCAGCATAGCAATCCAATATTCGGATAATTCCTCCTAGTAAGCAAGATATCTAAGCAAGGAGGTAAAATGATCCATCTTTGTATTGTTTGATAATGGCTAGCAAGGGCTGATTTTCTCACACTTTTCTCTTCTTGCTTGTTTAACCACCTTTGCAATGCTTGTATGAAAATATCAAGATTGTTGTTGTAAGCTTAGACTTATATTTTTCTTTGATCTTTCCGCCCAACCCTTGCACTCTCATGCCTGAAAGAGTGGGATGAGAGTTGTTTTTGTAACGATTCAGAAACACCCATAATGATTTGGGGCATTTATGGCAAAGGATTGTAAAGGAAAATATCAAGATTGTTGTTGTAAGCTTAGACTTATTTAGTTTGGATCTCTCCGCCCATCCTCTGCACTCTCATGCATGAAAGAGTGGGATGAGAGTTGTTTCTGTAATGATTCAGAAACACCCATAATGATTTGGGGCATTTTTGGCAAAGGATTGCCAACAGGGGCTATGAATCCCTGATATGAGGATTGGTACCACCGGCAGAAAGTGAGAGTATCCTTGGGTCCATCGATAATTGTGAATTGTTGAATTCTTGGATTTTGGTTGGAATTTGGTTGATAAACCCTCCCCATTGAATGCATAAATCTTGGATCTAAATCTTGAATTATGCTTCTTTTTCCTATACCTTCTCAAGTCTGATTTTAATATCTTTCTATAAGTTGATGGAGTGGGGGAAACCTAGGATGTTAATTTATGATTATGATCTATCTATTTTCTGCTATTGAACATATGAATTTCCTGATTAAATGATTACTGGTAAAATGGTTACAAGAGTTAAAATTCAGATCTTGTTTTTGTGTGTGGCTGGAAATTATAACATATTATTATGTGGTTGAACAAATAGAAGATTATTAATTTATCTGCTTTTGTGGTCATTTCTTTGGTTTTCAAATGTGCAAATGATCCTGATTAAATATTTCTTTTTATTAACATAATAATAAAAAGTTTGATATTTTTAATCTAATGAATCTTGCACAGATATTTTACTATGCCTATTTCTTTTTAAAATTATCTCTTAATTTTTAAATTAATATTGATTGACCTATTTCAAAGCTAGATCTAGGCGTTATTGATCTGGTTTTAATTTTATAGGTTAATGCTAGTTCCATTGTTGTAGAAAGAAAGCCACATGGGCAATTTTCTTCTTTCAACTTTCTTCTTTTTAGGGGGCTTCGGGTGCTAGCTCTTGCTCCCTATGAGTGGGTGTTACAATATGCCTTCGAGATATCTAGCTTAAGGCACAAACCTGAGTACCTTGTCAATCTAAGTGAATTTAAGACCTCTTGCACCAAAAGAATCTGATCTTGGATGTGCCTTCCCTAAATAAACCCCACTTGATTAGGCCCCACTAGCCTAGTCATCAATAGACTTAACTATGACACTAGCATCTTTGAAAAAAGATGTTGAAGGGTGTTGTAAGCACTAATCGGCTGAAAGTGGGTAGGCTTCGAAGTCAAATTTGACTTCGGAATTAAAACAATCCAGGCACAATTGATCTCCTGGTGTAGTTGGCAACATAGCATTGAACGCATCAAGAATGTTGTCCCCAAGAAGATCAATGAAACTTCGAAAATATTCCACTAGCCACCCATCAGGTCCCAACGTGGTACCTTCTTTCATGGATCCCAAAGCTTCCTCCAACTCAGAGATGGAGAAGGGGGACAACAAATGCCAGTTATCCTCGTTCTGCAAAAACAGATTCAGCATGCACAGACAGAAGCTGCATTGGCTGCCTCCTCTAGATATTAGACCAAAACTCCATCAAAGTTTGAGCAACCTTCTTCTCTCCAGCAATCTCCTATCCTTGGACAAAGAGACGAGAAATCCGCTTAGAAATTTTCAACACAGAGGCATCCGTAAAGAAAAAACATGTATTCCGATTGCCATCTTTCAGCTAGCATGCCCTGGACCATTGTCGCTAGTAGGCCTCTGCATCTTTGTCAACCGCTTGAAGCTGGGAAAGAACCTCCTTCTCCTCCTGCTCCAAATCTTGACCTTCTTCTTGTCCCTTCTATATCTCCATAAGCATTTGTCAACTTTTTAATCCCTATTTTCTGCATGGGCTTTCTTCCTCAACTCTAGGCAATGCCAAAGTTGACAATCAGTGTTGTTTTCCATTTCTTTGCTTATTTTTCCAAGTAAAGTTAATGTCAAAATTGATAACCAGCATTAGTTTTTGCGTCAGTTTTTCTCTTATCTTGAAAAATGATGCCAAACATCAAGTTCTCACCTCAGTTACTACTGTGGCTTTTGGAATCAACATTCTAATGTTTGTTTGCTGGTTATGTGTTCTGGATTTTCTAGAACTTCAGTTTTGGCATTGGCATTTGCTTTAGTTTTCAATCTGTTTGGGAAATGAAAGCTTGATGATTCTAAAGGCAAGGCAATGACTTCAGTTTGTAGGAACAGAGTTGGGTGGTGATAGCACTTTGCCCTTTTAGTTCAACAACTTCGCTTCTCTTTTGGCTCCATCCTACATCCTTCTTTTTCGAATTTACTTCCCTCTACTCCAATTCCACAATTTATGAAGTGGTTGTATGTTTTGTTTCACATTGGTTTGTACTTTTAGGTGCCTCATTTACTTTTCTAAGCAAATTCAGTTTACTTTAATTAAATTCTAGGGATTTGCCTCTTGAAAAATTTGTGTGTTCCCTTTTCTTTGTTGTATTTTAAACTAAGTCATTGCCTTATAATCTTGTGATTGATCATGCTATAATCTTGTTAGGTGATTTCATGATGCATAGTAGGGTGGTACCATCACATTGGCAGCTTGGGGTCATGAAGTGGTTGAAATCACAAATTACAGTAAGAAAAATGGAATAGAATCACCGACATTAAACACAAATTGAATTAAAGGCTTTAAAACAACTTTATTTATGTAAAACCTGTTCAAAAATTCAATACAAAACCCTTCAATAACTCAATTCTCTATTCTATCTCTCATCTAATTCTCATTTTTCTCTACTTCATTCTATCTTCCATGTATATTTCAATGTTCTTTATTCTTTGCTTTTTGTCTGATTTAAATCCGTTGAAAATTGAATCCAATTTCATATTTTTTTAATCGTCGAACAGGTACTGCAAGGTCCTGTGACTTGCAGTGAGTCATAATTTTAGGCTGTGAGCTATTGTGGATTGTAGCTTGCGACAGTATGCTTCGCAATCATGAAAACATAATTAGATTGACTACTACAAGTCACTACAACTCGTAGTGGGTCACAATTTATAATGACAACCAATTATTTAAATTTCCAATAGTCAAATGGAGATTGTGAGTTGCTTCGACTCTGCACTAGTAAAAATACTCTTTGTTTCATATATTTTCTACGAGCTACTATAGATGCAGTCTCTTACATGCTAACTACAAGTTGTTGCAGATCACAATTGGTCGTAGTCTGCTGATATTCATCTTCCAAGCTTGTGTCCCAAGCTATTCAATCCTTGTCTGAGTTGAAACTCCAACATGTAGAAGTGTTATTTGAGGTCTTTGGTCATCCTTGGGGCCCATAGGTTTGCTTTGAGGTCTTCGTCGGATAAAACAAAATGCTTGAAAATTGTTTTAAGTCTTCATATCAGTTGGGCAGGTTCTTGCAGTTGACTACAACTCACATTGGGTTGTAGTCTATAGACCGTGGGTTGTTGCGACTCATAGTCTAGTCGCAGTTTTCTGCCAACCATAAAAAATAACATGAGAAGTGTCAAAATGAAATGGGCATTAATTTTTGACCTAATAAATCTTCTACTTGCATTGACTAAGCCCTCATTTGGGAGAAATCCCATACTATTTATGGCCTTAAATAAATAAATAAAAAACTGCCTTGTTTTGTGTGAGTGTTCTCATTTTTTTGAGATAATGTTCGGGATTGTATTACTGAAAATTTATAGTACAAGAGTATATAGTTCGAGGGTCATCAGAGATGGCCCACCGAAAAAAAAAACAAAAAGGTGGTGGGAAAACCCCATGCGAAAAGCACCGGCACCCAGCCCGACAGAACTTGCTCCCGGGGGGGGGGGGGGGGGCC
>MNCI01006995.1:362424-379727 GCA_015680685.1 Gnetum montanum | reverse complement strand
CAATCTCCCTGACCTCCCAGATACAAAATTCCCCTTTCCCAATCCTCTGTACTACTGAAAACGGTGCGATGACGTCTCGTCCAAGTCGTTGTAGACAACGTCTTTGTCGAGTGGCTTGTGGTGTTTTGCACTTCTTTCTCGACGCTTCTCAGGTCGATTCCTCCAAGCGTCAACAAAGAGGGGCCAATGAAACACCACAAAATTCGGAGCTTAGTACTTGTCCGACATCAAACAGGACCCTGGAACTCACGAACGACGTCGGCTGCATGATGGCAACACTTGGTTTTTGCCAAGTACATGATGTCAGCGTATACGCCCGGCGTGTATGCCAAGATCACACACAGCGTATACGCCCGGCACTCCAGCGTGTACGCCCAGCGTATACGCCCGGCACTACAGAGTATACGCTCAGCGTATATGCCCGGCTCTCCGGCGTACACGCCTAGGTACTGTAGATGTGCACGCTCGACGGCAGGATTTCCAATGACAACATGAAGATAACACTGAAGAGCAAGGATTGAAGCAAGTGGACATCCTTCGGCGTATACGCCCGGCGTGTACGCACAACGTCCATTAGCGTATACGCCCCGGCGTGTACGCCCAGCATCCATCAGCGTATACGCCAGCATCCATCAGCGTATACGCCCCAGCGTATACGCCCAGCGTCCACCCAAGTTCACACGCCCAGCAAGTCCAGCGTATACGCCCAGCGTATACGCCGACCTGATGTAGCGTATACGCCCAGCGTATACCATATTTCTAAATTGTACGCACCCGGTCGACACGCCACGTGTCTCCCGACCCGATTTTCCCGGCAAAACCCCCCCAATAAAAGCCTAGTTTTCCGCGTATTCAAGGTCGGCAAAATTTTACCAGAGCAGACCCAAGAGCAATTACGCTGCAAACCAGAGCCCAAAATCCTCTTACGTTGGAAGTCCTGTATGCCGAGCACAGCCTCTACGCTTCGCCTACCGTGCGAACCAGCCGCATCCCTGCACCCACCGGGGCTTTACGTCCGCCTTGTGTTCAGCCACAACTGCGTTAGACCGGTGCACTACATTTTCATTTCATAATACAGTTTACAGTTTACAGTTTATAGTTTACGCTGACTTCTTGCATGTCCGTCTGCTTACGCTTGTTTACATTTACGCTCTGATCACGCCGCCTACGCTCTGTTTACACTGTTTACGCTGTCGGCATCCTGTTTACGCTTTACGCCCAGTTTACGCCCTGTTACGCTGTGCACTCGGGTTCACGCCCTGTTTACGCTGTGTTCAGGTTTACGCTGCGTATACCGGCGTATGCTGTTTACGCTGTTACACCATTTACATTTTTGCTTACGCCCTGTTTTCACTGTTTGCTCCGTTTTACGCCCGCTACAACGTTTACGCATAACCCAGCGTATAACACTTCGGTGACGCTCGGGGAAATCCTTGTCTGATCCGCGTGCGGACCACTCAAGGTACTCTACCTTCGTGCATTCCAGCTCGCCCTCAGGCGAAGGTAGGGTCATCTGTGCTCGTCCTGCGATTCCATGGTTTCTGTTTTTCCTTCCAGCCGGGGACCGACGATTTCAGGCGGTACATCCATCAAAAAAGAGCTCAGCATCCTGCAGGCCTCGGGTAGTGGGCAGGATGATTTCTCCAGCGGCTTGAGCCCCCAGACAGTTGGCGATCACAGATTTTGTGACGCGAATCTTGCATCCTTGGAAGGTGGTTCGGTCGTTGTCCCAGTTTGCAAAAAACGTGTCGTCTGCGAGATCCGAGTCATCGACCAGCTGCTGCAATGGGCCAGACCAGCCGCACCGGGTAACTAGCCTCCAAAGCTCCGTATCATCACGGAAGACAGCACAGTCAGGCTCAAACGTCAGCGTGACTCCCATGGTTGCTCTGACTTCGTTCCACGCACGACAAGTCTAAGCGATGATTTGCTAGGGGGAGGGGGGCCTATCCTGTTGGAAAATTGTGCAGTTGCGTGCCTTCCAAGCAACTCATAAAAGCATTGATGCCCAAGAGTCGCCTGTCAACCGCCTCGGAGGGGGGGGGGGGGCATCGCCGCCACGCGCCAAGTGGCGCACATGCAGGCGCAATCATAAATGAAGTGGGTGATCGTTTTGGGGGCGGCGCCACAACGAGGACACGTGTCGTCCTGCATGATGCCATGTCGGCGCAGGACGGCACGTACGGGGAATGCATTAGATCGAATCAGCCATAAAAACATTTTTATTTTTTCGGGGAGCCACTCGTGCCAGATCCGCTACCATCCGTCCACCCGTAGATATTTTGCAGATAGTAGGGCACGCGGCTCGAGGTCCTGCCAACCTTGGGTCAGCATCGTGCGCATGTGCTGGTAGATCATTTGCCAGGGCCACGAGGCACGCGTTCCAGCATCCCACTGCGTGTACTTACCATTGATGATGTGGGCCCACTGACTCAGCTCCCTGTGCATGCACGTTAGGCGGTGAAGGAGCTGTTGCTGCCCAAGCATGATTTTGTCCTCAAACGTCGTAATGCCCAGCCCCCCCACCTTACGGGGGTGCGCAATGCAGGTCCAGTTCACGAGGTGAAGCTTGCCCCCCCCCCTCTGCAGCCCCCCCCCCCACAACAACAAAGCTTCGGATCTTGTTAATTTGTTGGGTGATGGCAGTAGGGGGAGCGGCAACGGCCGCCACAAAACATGTGACAACCATGAGGATCCTAGTCGCCACAAGGAGATGGCCTTTGCACGTAAGGAAGCGATTGGCCCAGTGGTTCATTCGCTTTTCAACCTTCTCCAGGAGTGGTCCCCATGAATTGTTTCGGCCCCATTGGAACAGCGGGATGCCTAGGTATGTGTCTTTAGTTTTCCCAGGCGGGATGCCTAGGATTTGCACCACCCTGTCTTTTACCTGCGTATCAACATTAATGAAATACGTCACAGATTTAGCGCGGTTGATTTGCAAGCCCAACTCCTCTGCCAGTCGGGTTAGGGCCATGTTAATACAGCGTGCTTGTGGGACTGCTGCCCAGTTGAGCATCATGGTGTTATCAGCGTAATGTTCGGCCCGGCAAGTCACCCCAACGATGTCCAAACCCTCCACCCCAGATGTGCTGCAGTAATGTTGCGTGAGGTCCATAGCAATGATGAAGAGCATGGGCGAAAGTGGGTCGCCCTGTCTCAGACCCCTACTAGGGGATGAGAAGCTCCACAGCTGCCCCCCCCCCCCACATCAAACGAGAAACCGGCAGAGGATTGGATGAAACTTTGATAAAACCCTTTTTGATGCATAATGGCCTGCAGGGCCTCCCAGCTGAGCGTATCATATGCCTTAGCTATATCAAGCTTGAGACATAGACCAGTGAAGCCCGTAGTTCGAAGGGAGTGCAGCACCTCCTGCATGAGGAGAAGCTGATCCTGAAGGGTCCTACCCTGCACAAAACCAGCATGATTGATTCCCACCAGCTTGGGTAGGAGGGGCCCAAGCCGGTTGACCAGGAGCTTGGAGAAGATCCTGATAAGGACGTTACAAACTCCAATGGGACAAAAGTGCTCTGGGCGGTGTGCGTCCATCCGCTTGGGAATGCACACGATTCGAGAGCAGTTGAGTTCCCGTCGCACTTGATGCTTGGCAAGCATGAGGTTGAACGCATCTAGGATATTGGGCCCCACAATATCCATAAAACTTTTGAAGAATTCGAGGGACCATTCGTCCGGTCTAGGCGCCTTCCCTCCCGACATGCTGTTGATAGTGGTAGTCAGTTCCAGCTAGGAGAAAGGGGCCATCAGTCGTCTGTTGTCTCCTTCGTGGAGCACCTTCTCCACGTGGATCGAGATGGGTTGAGTAGGCCACTTGGTCCAAATTTCCCACAGTATTGTGACAACTCATTTGCGATCCCCTGCGGGTCGTTGATGATTTCGCCTGTCTGGGTTCTCAAGCAACGGGCTTGGCTTTCCCCATGAGTTTTGGCCATGGCAAAAAAGAATTTTGTCTGTCTATCCCCTTCTCTGAGCCATATGACTCGGGAGCGCTACCGCCAATACATTTCCTCCTCCAGGTCAAGGTGCTGGAGTTGACGTAGGAGACATAGCTCCTCTAGATGCAAGTCCTCCCTTGTCTCCTGCCGACTCTGGATTTGACCAAGCTGATCCCGAACCATCCTTTGACCAGATCTGAAGGAAAATTTCTCCTCCACCGGGAGGGCCCGGATGGCCCACTTTAGACGGAGCAGGGCTTCTTTAAGGAAGTTTCAGGGGTCAGCTAGGTTGGGCCGATAATCAGCCCAAATATCCTCAACCAATGGTCGTAACCATGGTTTGAAGAGTCATGTGGCCTCGAAACGGAAGGGGTGTGGGGCCCGGGGCTTATCCGGTCCGATCGAACAGACCAGCGAGCGGTGATCGGAGGCAACTCTTTCCTGCCCCGTCACATGCATAGTGGTGCGGAGGAGGAGGTTTGAGCTGACACAGACCCGATCGATGCGGGAGAGACTGCAGTTCGAACCCTTTCAGATGGGATATTGTGGCCTCATGTTTGATCTCTTCTTTCTTTAGAAATTCTATGAATTCTTTAGAGATATACTTCCTTTCATTTTCTGTTTACAATGTCTTGATGGTTCAGTAACATTCCCTTTTAATGAAGGCTTTTCATAGTTGGAAGTGATAAAAAATCTGTAACTAGCTTTGACTTTCTTGTAGAATGTCTACTGCCCTTCTTGAATGGCTACCTTATTGCTTTGCCCATGATGCAATCATCATCATCCTAGCCTTGTTCTAACAAAATGGGGGTTGCTACATGAGTTCTTTTTTGCCATTTGCTTCTATGAAGAGCTAAATCTTTGTTTATTTGCAGTTTCTTCAAATCATCTTCAATTGTTTTTTACCATGTCTTCTTTGGTCTTCCTTTCAGTGGCTTTCTGATGTCTTCAATTGTTGAAGCTTATTGATGACTAACAAGGTTTTTCCTCATTCCATGTAAAGTTTGTTCATCTTGTTTAAAAGGGAAATGAATTCCTTTTTAGAGTTCTTGTTTAAATCCCTATTGAATGTAGCTACTGTCTGATGCAGTATTATAGTTTTGCACGATTTTGTGGTGACATTCATCTGTTACCAGCAAAATTGAAGAAGAAAGAATATTCTCAATAGCTTCCTACTTATCTTTCTCTTTTTGTTGGATCCATCTGCATCTAATATGGATTCATGTTTTTATAGGTTGTTTTAGGGTTAAGTTTTTCTTGGAAATCACAAATGGAACCAACTCAAACTGCCAAATTTAATGATAAACGTTGTGGAGGTCAAGAGCCTTCTATTGAAAAGATAATTTTATAGGGTAAAATCTCAGCATATGTGAACAGCTGGCAAAAATGAAATTTCTCTTCATTATACAAAAAAACACAAGTAATGTTTATTGTTTCATATTATTGGTGCTTTATCATGAGGTGGCTTTTAAATAGCATGGTTTCATGTTTGCTAGTAAGTTTTTCACTATGTCATGCAAAGTTATGTATTTCTCAGAGTTACTCACAAACTAACATAGACATGTTTTGAAACAACCCTCTTTAAATAGCATGGTTTCATGTTTGCTAAGAAGTTTTTCACTATGACGTGCAAAGTTATGTATTTCTCAGAGTTACGCACAAACTAGGTGAGTCATCTTTACAAACAACCCTCTTTCAGACATGGCAAGTAACATGAATGGACTTCAGTGTAGTTAAAAAATTCTGCAAATTGGCTAATTGACAATGAAACTTCGAACAACTCTTGCAACAATGCTTAGCACAACGTTATATTTGTTTTGTATTTGATAGCTATCTCCTCTGTAGGCCTTACGTTTTATTGGATATACCTTATGTAAGTCATGGTTAAAGATATTATTACATTTATTTGTTTATATTTGAGAACCATGGACCATGGCTCATCTTTACTTGTATAAAATACAAAACTTTTTCATTGCAGGTTTTACTTCGACTTCAGTACAACATATATAGGATGTGGTCTCATCTGCCCATATATTGTTACGTGTTCAATTTTATTTGGTGCAGTCATATCCTGGGGTGTACTGTGGCCCGTAATAAGCAAACAAGCAGGTAATTGGTATCCAGCTGACCTTGGTAGCAATGATTTTCAAGGCCTGTATGGTTACAAGGTAACTAAATCTAAGAAAGTTTCATTCTTTCCTGGTTTTTGAATTCCAAAATTAGCATTTTGAAATTTAAACTGAGACATTGATAGTTTTCCTAGAAGCGCATCTAAAAGAATTAGTCTTGATATGCGACCTGAGATTGAATAAGTGTATTTCTTGAGAGTATTTCTCAAAATGTATTGAAAATATAAATTTTTATGCAAAAATATCTTGTAGCAAAAGTGGAGGTGCTAATGATTCCATTATTAAAACTTAAAAATTAGCAATAATTACTTATCCCGAATTTACACACGTTTGAGCATTGCTTTTAGTACTTAGAAATGTTTCAGAAGAAACTCCATTTACAAATAGTTTTCTTCATAGGCACTTGCATTATAGCATGCCAAAATTCTATTCTGTTATTAAATAGGAGAAACAAGAGATTTTTTTTAACCATTCTTTCGACTTGGTTGGTTGTTTTTTTCCTTTTTCTTTGTTTTTCTTCATTTTTAGTACAGCCATAAAGTATTTGGGGGGTTATTAAAACTGAAACTAGACCACAGGTACCTTTAAAACATAGGTTGAACACTATACTTTGGTAAAACTTAGGTAATAACACAATGGACCTTGCAATGCCTTAGGTTTACCTTAACCTCCTAACTGTTGGTATTATAGTCCCTCGTAAAGGTTTCTATGACCTTCTAGAACTCTTTGAAATTGCTTTTTTGTATATATCAAGAATTTTTTAGATTTGCCTTTACATTATAAAGTGAACATTACAAAAATATTTTGAAATATTACAAGGAACAAAACACCTTTTTTTTTTTTGAAAAAAAAAACAAAGGCTTTTTAAGAAGTACAAAGTTGCGACGTAGGGGTTTAGGCATTGAGGACCTTTCTCTAGTTTCTTAACCATCGGGCAATCGTGGTGTGTGATGCTGCAACACAGGGGTTTAGGCATTGAGGACACATGTCCTTCATGCACGCAGGAGGCAGAGATGTGGGATCATTTCGCTAATGAGTGTCCTTCTAGCAAGGTGATGTGGCTGGCAATTGGGTTACCTCCCGCCATTATTTTTAGTGAAGATTCTCAAGCTATTACCTTTCTCTGGTGTTTATGGCATGCGTGCAATTGGCTGATTTTTCAGCAAGTGTTGCTTTCTCAGCCCACACAAATTGCTATGGAGGGTTATAGATTGTGGAGGGAAGCTTCGGCCGCAATGGGGGTGATGTTGATGTTTGAGCCATCTTGTCAACAATACCAGGAGAGTATTGAGCTATGGGAGCTAGTGCGTTGCATGGGGGATTTGGCTTTGCCAGATGGTGAATTTTTTGCCAACTAGCGTTACACTTTGATGACCTTTTGTGGGGTTAGAATTAACCTCATTGAAGAGCCTTTGGTGAGCACTTTAGATGTGCCTGCCATGGGGGAAGAAATTTTGCTTGTTACTAGAGGGCTATAGGACACCTAGAGTTTCTTTATGGGGCATATCTTGAGAACTATTAGTGGTCAGGTGCTGTGGTCTGCCCTCTCTGATTTATGGCAGATGGTGGTTGATTTGGTTGAACATTTTTTCATTCACTTAGGGAATGGGTTGAAGCTTCAGGGCACTCATTTTGCATTCATGAAGTGTTTGCGGATGGGATGCCAGGTTAATCGTCCTAGGTTTTTTCTGGCATCCTTGAGACGTTGACGGTTGGGGAGACATTTAGGGTTAATTTTGACTATGTGGAGAGTAGCTGGGGAGACTCATCTTTTATGTCCAGTGCAGTCCTTTAGTCACTTTTTCCTTTACAGATGAGGAAATCTGTAGGTAGCTCTATGGATAGTCCACATGGGACGGTGGTTTTGGTGCTGATGGCTACTGGGAGGCCTTCTGCCATGGTGGATTTGGGAGAGGAGCTTGATCAAATTGGGAGCAACCCTATGGGGTTGGAGGTATAGCTGGGTTTGGCTTAGGAGGAGGCAACTTTGGTGGCAAGGGCCGATGAGCATTGTGTTGGGGAGGCTTAGTGGGCTATGCATGAGGAGTTTTTCTAGTGTCACCCTCATGAAATGGAGACACAACACAGGGAGGAGTTGGAGGTGGTCTGTTTGGCAAAGGCTTGCCGAGGATGCTAGGGTGTAGGTTGCTCTCAAAGAGCATCTTAGAAAGGACATCTGGGAGGAGTTGCAGAAGGAGGTGCACTGTTAGAAGGCGCTGGAGCAGGAAGCCGAAGCTGATGAGCATAGAGCTTGTGAGTCCCAGGAAGACATCGAATGACAGAAGCAATTAACATGGGCTCATAAGATCAATATTGTTGCCTAGTTGCATGTGGGGAAATGCCTATCTATGGGGATGCAAATCAATTGGGAGGTCTTGTGGCAGGAGCTTCACTGCCATATCAGGCTTACCTCAGCGAAGCTACACCTTGATGGGGTTGGGTTGGCCATCTTCTAGGCTCAAAATGTGGAGGCCTTTAAGCTTTTCCAGGAGGTGGCCGCCTTTGTGGACCCTGAGGAGCATCATGCGTAGCTAGATGCCCTGCACTCCTGGTTGTCTCAGCATTGTTGTTGTGACTAGATGCCCTGCCACCCTTAGAGGTGGGAGGGGGTGGGGGTTTGGGACTTTTGATTTTGTAATGTTTTGTGTTTTGCTTTTATTGGTTGTTTGATGGGGTTGTGGCCATTGGCTATTAATCCTTTTCTTGTCTTAACGTTGTAACTGTCCCTTGATGATTTGTGTCTAGGTTGCTTTGCTGTTGTTTGGGATTTGTTTTGACGTTGCTGCTGTAGACGTGCAGCAGGGAGAAATTTTGGTTTTTAGGGGGAGCCTCCCTGTTTCTGGGGTGCTCAGAGTTTGGTTTCTTGGGAATGGCCTTTCTGCCTTCCTTCTGTCTGTAAATATTTTTTCTTTGCAATAATAGCATTTTCCCAAAAGTTTTTCAAAAAAAAAAGAAGAAGTACAGAGCTCAACAATATTCATAACCAGGAAATTCCCGATTGTCCTTGTCGGAATTTTCCTATGCTGCTCTAGTGTGTTTCTGGGGTGGGGTTTGGTGTCTTGGCTGCACATCTTGGTTTGGCGCTTGCTTGGCTAGCATTTTGCTCCATTTTGTCTTGGGAGGTTGTTCTCTTTGTTGTTGTTTTCTTGAAATGCGATTTCAATTTTCTGTTTGTGAATTCTTGGGTTGTTTGGCCAGGTACAAGGTCGATGCTAGTTTTGGTGGGGGTGAACTACCCCCCTTGATGAAATTTTTTGATTGTACAGTTTCCTTTGTTTACTTATAATAATATCTTGAACATTATCTAAAAAAAAAAAGATCGTACAGAGCTTTGGCTTCATTTTAACATTTCTTAACCTTGAAGACAAATTTGGGTAGTCTTCAAGAAGATGAGCTGCACTGCTCTCCAACTTCAGTAAAGCTCATGTTTTTGCTAGTTCAAGTTGTTCTCTGTAGAAAGCTTGTTTTGGTATTGTCATAGCCTTTGTTAGGCTGTCAGAAACATTCTTCATAGTCTGCATGTTTATAAATCCATCTTCTATTATGTCTTTGATGAAATGATACTTTATATCTATGTGTTTTGTCCTTCCATGATAAACTGGATTTTTGGCTAGAAAGGTTATACTTTGACTATTACAAAACACATTATAACTCTTCTATTTAATAATGCTTAGAGAGGATAGAAAACTATGAATCCATATCATTTATTTTTTTTGGGAAAAATTTGGGCTATATTATGTGAAATATTTATAGAATGTACATGCCAAGCTTCCAAAAAATAGGGGAGGAGGATTCCCCCCCTCACTGATCGTGCACCCTCAAGGAAAAAACTCCTCCCTGCCAAAACCACCCCAACAATAGAAAAACAACAGCAAAAGAACCCCCTAAACCCCCCAGAGAGGTTTCAACGGAACGAAATGAGAAAAAAAAAGAGATAAGACAACAACAACATCGACAACACCCCCTCCCCCCAAATTACAGCCTAAGAGGCAGCTGAGAACAGGGGCACTAGGCATGCTCTTGCGTGTGGATATCATCCAGGATCTCCTTGTGTGGCTCTGTGTCAATGAAGGTCGCTGCCTCTTGCAATCTTTTGAAAGCCTTCACTGCCTTGCTTGCCTGCTTATTAGGATAAATGTCTTTCTCTTGCCTACAGATGTGGCACCACAAGGCTGACCACAGGGCACTCTAACCAATGCTGAGGACCACATAAGGACAATGGCCCCCCTTGCAACCAGGTGATCGCTTGATCAACATGGGCCTTATCTAGCTGACATTGGATTTGATCCTCCTCTTCTTGGGCTTGGTGCTCAGTAGCCTTCCTTTCCACCTTCTCCCACTGCCTAGCCTCTCGTCTTCTAGCTGTTGCCGCATGCTTTCCTGGACTGCCACCTCTTGCTCGAGCTGTGATGCTACCTTGGCCAAATCCCATCAGATTCTTTCTTCTTTGACGCCCAATTGAATGGTCTCCTCTTGCTGTGCCACCCACAACTCCCTCTCCTGTTGGAACTCTTCCTCTATTCGACGCCACTGCTCTTTTCACATTAGCTGCTATGTGGCCTACCCTTGCTCCACCCCCGTAGCAAAAGATGTCCCCTAGGATGGGGACCAGCCCCTCATGTTCCTGGCCTCTAGCCTCTTATCATTTGTGTAGCAGTGAACAGACCCCCTCCTAGAGAGGGGGCCCTAGGTAGCTCACCCTTGTATGCATCCCATGGCTCCTCGCCCCCACACCCCCCCCCAACTTTCTTGACCCTCCCTCCTCTGGGACTAGGCTTTGCTCCCCCTCCAAGAGTGAGACCCCTTCAACTTTGAAGAAAGCTCCACAATAGCCGACACCACATGCAGCGTAACCGTTGGCCATAAACGGCATGGAAGTACGGCCGCCCGCTTGAAGTGAATAGCACCCCCCGCAACCCGCCAAAGCACCAAAATAAGGCTAGAGTGGTATCCACACTGTTGCCACCACAACACAACCAAAAAGAACCAAGGAAAATTGGCCCTACACCCTTGGCACATGTAGCTCATTAGAGAGAAATGGACCCCAACCAATTTCCATGCATTTATGAACTGGACAAAGAAGTGATCCACTAGGACTGCTGCCTATTGCCACAATGGCTCTAAGGCCCTCTTTGGCACCTACTTGCTCCTTGTCTTGGGGAAAACCTTGGGGAAAACCTTGGGGAAGAATTCTCTGGCATCCTGCAGCCCCTGGTTGCAAAGAGGAACCTCCTCTCCTACCATCGGCACTTGAAGTAGTCGCACAATGGTGGCCTTTATAAGCTCGATGTAGGTGCTGTGAAAAAATAGTTCAATCTCCCATCTAGTTAGTGAAAAAAGGCCCGTCCTCTAGCTTGGGGCCCCCTTGCAAATAGGTGAGCACCTCAACCCACCTAGTCTGTGTCACAAGACGTCACAACACCTCGTTCCTTTGGAAATCTTCACATGGGGGCTCAACAGTGGGCATCATCCCCATCATGAACAAGGCTTCCTACCATAGGCGCACACCTTCCACGAAAATTTGCGCTGGGCATGGCAACGACTCCCCTTTAAACACTCAAAATTGCATGCATGCCATAGTCTCCATAGATAGTAATGGCTAGGGACTCCCTGTTGAGCTTTGTTGTGATCGGCAGGTTGGCCGCTCACCACCCTTGCCTAGTAAAAATGCATTCTTGGGCAAAGTGCATGGCTGTTTCGACCTCGCTATGCAAAGGAAACATGTGTCCTCAATTTGCATGTTGTGGCTTCATAGTTCCTAGTGTATGGGAATGGCGTCATGGCACAATAACCACAAGAAAATTTTGATCTTTTTTGGGTAGATGCCCCTTCCACACATGGTGCCATTTCCTAGTTGGAGGAAATCTGTTCCAAATCAACTATTTAGGTGGGGCATTTAACGACCCCACTATCGTCATCGCTTGCACGTGCCCGCAAATCACCTGCTAGGTCTTTGAAAGATTCCCTCTTGCTTCCAAAGGCATGTACTTGCATTGTAGGCAAACCCATTGTGTAGGATTTGAGTCTTGCGACAATAACTTACCCAAAAGTGGTTGATGTCCCATTTCCAGAACATCTCAGAATCTCAGGATACCCAGACCCCTTGCCTCTTTAGGTCTCGTCACCTTGTCCCAAGCCACCAAATGAAGACGATTACCCCCTTTACCCCCTAACCACATAAATTCTCAAATGAGCTTGTCTACCTGGTCAATCACCCTCGTTGAGGGGTAAGCCGCACTAGTTGCAAAATGCGCTATGGCTGACAACACTGCCCCCGCCCACAACACCCTTCCAGCCTAGGAGAGAAATCTATTTGTCCAATGGGAAATGCATTCTTGTATGCATCACAGCAGACCCCCCACACTCTACATCGATGACAATCAAACAACAGGAGCCCCAAGTACTTATCTTTAGCTGAACTGTGTAGCACCCCCAACACTTGAATGATACTTCCCCGTATCCCCATGTCAGTGATTAAAAGGTGGACAATCGACTTACCCCGATTGATTTGAAGCCCGATTTCATCCTGCATGTAGTGGAGGGCTCCATGTGCTTGCAGTACGACGGCCCATGAAAAAATAATAGTATCATTTGCATAATGTTCCACCATGCATTGCACCCCATTAACATCCAAGCCTCTCACCCCCTCAACTTCATAGTAATTCCACATCGTATCTATCACCAGAATGAAGAGGAATGGAGACAAAGGGTCCCCTTGTTGAAGCCCCCTCCTAGTGGTTTCAAAGCCTCCTCTGAGTGGTTTCAAAGCCCCATAACCTGCCCTCCAAATCCAAGGAAAAAGCCATTGACCTCTGAATGTCAACACATAGATTTGCAAAGTGCTGATGGAAACCTTTATGAAGCATAACCTCTTGAAGAGCCTCCCAAGCAAATGTATCATAGGCTTTAGTGATGTCCAGCTTCAAGCACATCCGAGGAAACTTGCCTGAAGCAAATGAACAACTTCTTGCACCAGAATGATCTGGTCCTGGATGTGCCTGCCCTTAATAAAGCCCGCTTGCTACACTGCCACCAGGTGCAGCATCAGCACCCCAGATGATTCACCAACAATTTTGAACAAAGCCAAAGCAATGTGTTGTAGACACCAATAGGCCAAAAATCCACAGGATAGGACGGGCTATCCTTCTTAGGAATAAGAACCACCTGAGCATAGTTAATCTTTTGTCTAACTGCCCCCCACCACAGCATAGCATTAAAAGCATCCATCAAGTTGTCTTCAAGGACATCAATAAAAGCTTGGAAAAACTCTACCACTCATTTGGCCCTAGGGTCCCGCCCCCCTTCATTGAAGTGAGGGTTGTCCTCAATTCTGCTTGCATGAACGGGGCAAGCAAACATTGGTTGTCAGCCTCATTTAAGACTTGTTTGATTGGAATAGTGAGGGGCAAGACTTGCTGATACCATAAGATGTTTGACCAAAAATTCAGTAGCACCCTTGCCACTCGTTCTTGCCCCTCCATCGAGGAGCCATTCACCATGAGGCATTGAATGCTTTTGGATTGCTTTGTCAACCACGTTGTAGCGAAAAAGAAATGGGAATTGCGGTCACCCTCCTTCAGCCAAGCCCTCCTACTTTGTTGCCGCTAGTAGCTCTCCTCCTCAGCCTCCAGGGTGTGCAATTCCACAAGCACCTCTGCCTTGGCATCCCCCTGGTAATCCCCTTGTTATTGCCATGTTTGGACCATCATCAGATGCTTTAGTAACTTCCCTTGACACACCTGAAACAAATACTTAATATCTGCATGCATATTTTTGATGTTATGCATAACCATAGTTAATCCTTGCTTCAAGGAATCTCTAGGCTTAGACGTCCCATTGTAGCCTTGCTAGATATCCTCCACAGTTGGCCATAGCCAAGGTTTGTGAACCCAATAACTTTCGAACAGAAACATTGATGATCCCCCTTGGTGCTGGGGCTCCGCCATGCACAATAATAGTTTGTGGTCTGAGGCCACTTGCGCCAGGCCTTGGACCAACACCTCCCTTTGCAACATCAATGTTGATGTCGCCCACACTTGATCAATCTTGGTCAGCACCTAGCTATGCCCTTATGTCCATTGCACCACGTGAACTTGCACCCCTCGATTTCCAAATCTGCTAGGCCATGCATATCCAGGAACTGGAGGAATGACTGAGCCCTAGGAGGCTCATGCATGTCTCCATCTAATTTCTCCCAGCCAAACAGGCACTGGTTGAAGTCCCCCACCAACACCCACTGTTGCTTGTTGGTCATCAACGTTGCAATCCTTTGCAGCTCGCGAAGTCTCTCCTGGCATTGCTAAGCCTCATAGAAGTTTGTGATGATTAGCCCCATCAAGATCTGGAAGGAAATACTCTAGTTTGGAAAATCCACAATATCGAACGACCACTTAGAGAGAACCACCACACCCCTTGCTTGTCCTCTGCATCCCACCAAGAAAGTTTTCCATCCCTGCCAGCTAATCCATTGCCTTTGGCTCGATAGCATCTTGGTCTCTTGCAAACAAACGACGTCATAGCACTTCTTGTGCACCAAATCCTAGAGGGTATTGCATTTAGAGGGGGAGCCCAACCCCTTGTAGTTCCATTATAGAATTCTCATGGTATACTGGAGTTGTGCTTCTTGTACACCTCTTGGATGGTTTGTTGGAACCCTAGGTCAACCTCCTTTTGTGACTTCTTTGCTTAGGTAGCCAAGCTTGAGGGTCTCCCCATTGGCTAACACGGGGGAGACCACAAAACGCTCCTCCGGTTTTGGTTGACTCCCCACAACATCTGACATGGACAACATGGGGCTGCCCTTGAGCACATTCACCCAATTCCCCAACGGCGGTAGTCCCCCGCCACCTGAAGTCCCCACAGACCCCTGGGGTGATGAGTCCCCAACCAAAACAAGCGACCCAAGGGCAACATCCCCCCGACACCCTCCTCCACCCTCAACATGACCAACAGGGAGAGCTCTGTACAACGACACCAGTGCCTCCCTTTCCACGACTGCCTTGCCTTCATGCAAGCTGCCCATCCTTGGAGCCTTACCCAGTTCATGGGGGGTTGTCCCTCGAGGCGGTGCACTCATCAAGACCTCCTCCTTGCACCTGACACCCCCTCCAGCATGAGGTTGCTGGGGAACTCCCCAGCTCCTCCCCCTAGCACATGCATCTTTTGCATACTCCCTTGGCCTTGACTTTGGGCCTATCCCCCTTTCTAGTTCACCCAAGTTCACCCCTCATCCATTGGCTTTAGCCCTTTGGGATCCTGTGCCACCCTGCAATTTGCAATCACGTGCTCCCCCTTGCAACATTTCCCACATGGCCCTTGTGCCATCATGGCTGGAATCCCCTTTGTGACCATGTTTTCGTATTCCACTTGAACTCGCTCGCTCGAGGGGAGCTCCAGAGTCACCTTCGTGACAAGGTCTTTCATTGTGAGAGACCTCCACACAGAGAACTAAGCATAGCCCAACTTGTCCATGGCCATCGTGGGCTAGTCAAAGGAGATGAATTCTCCAAACAAACCAGCAAGCTTCCTTAGAAACCTCGAAGTCCACAGTTCCCAAAGGATCCCTGAAACTCGAATCCACATTGGCACCCTTGAGAACAAATCAGGGTCCCAATGTGCCCCTGGCCACCATTGGATCAGAGCAAGTCCTCTAGCCCCAAAGAACCAAGGCCCCTCCAACAGAACATAGTCATGATCTGACGCCATCAAAAAGATAAACAAGAGAAGATTCCCAAGCAAACTCTTCACCTCGCCCTGGCAGAAGCTCCACTGCACCACCACCCACTGGTGAACCACCTCCAACTTTGGGCCTGTGCTTGCCAACACAAACTTCCCAATGAGGCTGCGCTCTAGAGTCTGCAAACTTCATTCAGCACTGCTGCAATCCTCAGCCGCATGGACCCCTTCTCACATATGCACCCCTGAATCCTACTAGTCTCAGGCCCCAAATAGATGGTGCCTGTCCGACCTCTCTTTGAACAGCCCCCTCCACTGTTGGACCAAGCCCCCTAGACGCACCCAACCTTGCTTCCTTGCGAGCCTCTCCATTTGACCCACCATCACTTGGAGCCCTAGCCGTGATCGCATCCCGCTTGTTAGCACTGTGCTCCTTGCCATTCTCCCCCCTACCGCTCCCATTCCCACTCGCCATCATTGAACCATATCATTTATTTAAAAGCTTCTACTAATGCTACATATTCACCCTTTGTGGTGGATAAGGTATCCACTGGCTATAACCTTGACAACCAACTAACAACACTTTTACTAAAGATAAATGCATAACTGTAGTAGACTGCTAAGTGTTCAAATAGGTAGTAAAATTTGCATCAACAAAACCTGTTACTTATAGATCTCCCTCAGAACTATAGCATGTAAGATTAAGTTCCCTAAAGATATCACAAAGTCCATTTCATTGCAGTCTAGTGTATCCAACTTGGACTACTCAGGAATCTACTTTCAACACTAACAAAGTGTGCTATATTTGGCTTGATGCAAATCATAGCATACATCATGAAACCAGTTGCAGAGTTATATGGTATAGTCTTCATTTGTGCTTTATCTGTTGAAGTTTTTGAATAATCTTTTTTGCTTAACTTGAAATGAGCGGCAAGAGGAGTACTAATTGCATTTGCATTAGATATACCAAACCTGCCTGACACTATGGAAATGTATTCTTCTTGATTTAGCCACAACTACTTTCTGTTTCTATCCCTTTCAAGTTTCATGCCAAGAATTTGCTTTGCTGTTTCCAAATCTTTCATTGCAAATCTTTTTCTCATTTCTATTTTGAATCATTCTATCTCTATTGTATCATTACCAATAATAAGCATGTCATCAACATAAATTAGAGAATGCAAAACCTATCTTCCATGCTACTTGAAAATAAACATATTGATCAAAATTGCTTTTATTATATTTCAGTTTCTTTATAAATGCATCAAACTTTTTTTTTTTTCGAGAAAGAGGTCGGGATTATATTAAAAGAGTAAAAATATGTTACAAAGATTACATGCGATTACAAGCGGTGGGCCACCAAGAGAGGCCCCACCGAGAGGGGAGGGCCCTCGAGCCCCAGAAACCGCGAGCGAGACAGACACAACAGCCAGATAGAGTAGAGAAAACCGACAAAAACCAAAACACCCCCGGGGGGGGGGGGGGGGGGGGGGGGGGGCGGCGACCCCCCCACCAGGGACAACCCCCTACGGGTGAGTCAGAAGCCGCC
>MNCI01006995.1:340991-360738 GCA_015680685.1 Gnetum montanum | reverse complement strand
ACCCCCCCACCAGGGACAACCCCCTACGGGTGAGTCAGAAGCCGCCGACATGCACAGTTGGGGCGTTCCAGCTCATGGAGGATATCGAGGGTATTCCGATGATCCTCCGTATCCACGAAATTAGCCGCCTGTTGGATGCCCTGCATAAGCGACTCGCGTCTTCCCCTGTCCTCCTGTGAACCCCCAGCATCAGGGTGGTACCGCGCAGAGGTCCGGCAGATGTGCCGCCTGAGCTCCGCCCAGGAGCACTCGCAGCTAATGCCCAAAACAAAGTATGGGCATCGCCCCTCCCGCAGCCACTGCTGGGCATTATGCCCGTGGGTGCGGTCTAGCTGCATCAAACTTTTTATACCATTGTTTGGGAGCTTGTTTTAGGCGATTCAAACTCCTGTTCTGCTTGCACACTAGATTTGGGTATTTTTCATTTATAAATCCTTCTAGCTGTTGCATGTATATCTCTTCATCAAGATCAACATGCAAGATGGTTGGCTTAATATCTAACTATTCCAATTCCAAGTCTAAACAAACAACCAAAGATAAAATAATTTTAATTGATGAATGTTTAACAACTGATGAAAAAATTTCTTTAAAATCAATATTAGGTTTCTGTGCATACCTTTTTATCACTAGTATTGCCTTATATGTTTTCTGATTATTTGAATCAGTATAAAATCTGTATACCCAATGGTTGCTTGGAGCTTTCCTTACTTTGGGAAAACACACTAAATCTCATGGCCGGCTTGTCATTTGTGAAGCTGCTACGAATTGGCTCTTTACAGTGTATCATTTTAGTGCAATTTGCTTCAATGATCACCACTCTTTTTTCATAGTTGCATCCCATTTGTTTACATCTTAAGATGCTTTAGCTTTTTATTGCCCCACATTTGTAGATGTGACCTTAGTGCTTTATTAAATACTTAGACTCTAATTTGTTTTAAAGCATATATATATATAATGCTTCTAAGTAATATGTAGACTTTTGATTGGATAACACATGCAAGATTACTATTTATTTCTAATTTCTTTATAATTATTTATTATTTCAAGTTAAAAAATATATATTTTATTTATGAATAATCATGGCAAAGTATAACATTATTTTAGAATAATACTATGAAATTAATGCAATGTGGATTCATGGTTTATTTTGGCATTTAGTTAGAATTTTTAATTTATTAAATAATTAAATAATTAAAATACGTTAAAAATTCAAAGTTGTCAAATTATGCTCAAATTTAGTGGACTAACTCAGTTTTATACCTGGAGTATAGATCTACAATTAGTTCCTCTATTTATACTTCCCAAACTATTAACATGATATTGTGCGTTGTCATTTAGTCATGTCTTTATATAATGGACTGGTTGTTTATTGTGATGAATAGGTCTCTGTTGCACTTTGTTATATTGCAACTAATATTTTATATTTATATAATCAAATAGTTCCCTATAGTGAGATGGTTTGATTGCAGGTTGTTAACATCAATAAGACTTACTTGTGCACCTTGTTTTTCCAGGTTTTTGTTGCCATTTCCATTATTCTTGGTGATGGGCTATACAATTTGGTTAAGATAGTTGGAATCTCAGTCATCCAAATGCGCTCAATATATAAGAAAAGAAAGACGCTTCCATTAACGAACAATGTTGAAGGTGGTACTTTGATTTTTCTAATTAAAAAGATATCATATATATTAATGATCATTAAGTTACTGTTTAAATTTTACGAACAAAATTAAAAGGTATAGGACAGCTAATGAACATTGTTACTCATACTATGGGTGGATATAATAATATATGCAACATGATATTCAAGCTGATTGCTAGCCTTTGAGATACAAATGGCT
Organism: Gnetum montanum; assembly: GCA_015680685.1. Classification (NCBI taxonomy): domain Eukaryota; kingdom Viridiplantae; phylum Streptophyta; class Gnetopsida; order Gnetales; family Gnetaceae; genus Gnetum; species Gnetum montanum. Next base: position 358,897 of record MNCI01006995.1, on the reverse strand, counting down.
AGAGGTAATGTCTATGGTTTTCATAAAACATAGACTAACTAGAAACTTTAACATAAAATCATAACTCTGACCATTACATGGATTCTAACTTGACCTTTAAACATAATAAAACTACATAACTTAAAAGACTAGCACATCAAAGATAGAAAATTGACTAAATATGGAGCGAGTTCACATGGATCGCAACATGACACCTTTCAGACTGCATAATATACATCGCATGTGTTATGTAGATCTATGTGCATACATTGCCTATGTTACATAGATCTATGCACAAATCTATGCATATTTCATCTACATGGCATAGTTTTGTGTGCACATTGCCTTTGTGTCTACACACTATCACACGCCTTTGTTTGCTATGTGCTTGCCTTCACACATTGTCACTTGCATTTGTGTCTTGCCACATGCCTACCTTCACATGTTGTGTATCTTTGTTTATTATTATATGCCTTAATGCATTGTTCCAGTGTGTTATTCCTTCTAATGACTTTGATGTTATCTCTCAACTAGCAATCCTTTGTCTGGGGGTGCAAGTGGACAAAAACTTTCCCTTGTACATTCTATATATGTGTATGTCCTTGTGTGTTTTATCTTTACGTCTCTTAATGCGCTCAATACTTCAAATATGACCAACATGCTCTAATACCATATTAGTCATCGATATAGGAACATTTGGAGATGCTGTTATGGCTACACACTTGCAACCCTTGCATTTCAGATCTTGTTGCTTGCTACTACCATTGTAGTTTGCTTTGTCATATGAAACACTTGTTTATATGTTTTCCCAAGTGTGAGCATTGTATTGCTTGTTGAGATTTATTAGAACTCTTGCAAGGGTTTTGAAGTCCATACCCTTTAGTTTGCCATCTACTGATAGTGTGGTGATGACTTAATCATAGGTACGAACTACTTGATCACGTTTGATAAGAAAGGCCCAAGAAATCCACTATTTCCTGTGGTGCTTGTCAAGGATCTCTTTCGTTACATGAAGCTCATTGATGACTTTCAAGGTTTTCCCGTTTCCATATGAAGTTTGTTCATTTTGTTCAGAAGGTAAATAAACTCTATGTCATACGCCTTGTTAAAAGCCATCTTTCACATATCCGTTATGTCCCATGCAGTATTGCAATTTTGTACCATTTTGTGATGACATTCATCTTTTACAGAAGAATTGAAGAAGAAAGAATCTTGTTTATGGTTTTCCACTCGTCTCTCTCTTTTTTGGATGAATCCATTTGCAGCCAATGTGGCAGCATTTTAGTGGTTTTCTTGAAGATATCCTCTAAACATTTGATCTAAGTTGGCTGCCATGATGATCCAATTGGGCCAATTTTTTAAAAAAATTTCAACCTTTCTTTTAGGCTTGTTCCCATATTGTTTTTCAAATTGACGGATATGATGTTTTATTTTGTACCTTGCTCGATATCAGAAGTGGGAGAGTAATTTACTCTCAAATGCACTTCTATGTTAGAAGTGAGGAGGGAAGACTAGTGTAGTCCTCTCCTACTACTTAGACTTTTCTGTGTAGAGCTTCTGCTAACTTGGAATTTCCCTCTAGGGTAGGAAAAGCAGTGTGAGATTATACTATTTTAGTTTTCTCCCTTTTGGGTTTTCACAACCTATGTAGCCATCATGGAATCAATAGATATATTTTTAAAACATAGTTGAAGAAATTGAATTCAGGCTAAAATTGACATTCTCTGATCAAAAACACAGCAGATAGAATTCTTTTCTCAGATTCAACCATGTAATCAATATGCTTTGTCATAGAAATATGTTTCTTGCTTTCTTCAAAATTAAATTTTTGAACTGCACTTTTGTGATCATCTAATCTAGCATGACAAGTTAATCCACTTAATTGAATAGTGCTGCTATCCCCTCTTGCAAATGGTGTATCTTTGCAATATTTAACACACAATGAAAATTCTATTCCCAGCTCACCATTTTGATTTATAATTTGAGATGTCCAATTATGAATTCATTTCCAAGATTGCCTGAATAAGCTTTTAGATGTTTCCTTTATTCTCCTTCTTGGATTTTCATTTGTTTCATTTTCTATGTCATCTTCTAAAATATCATCATTCTCTTGCCTTGTCCTTTTTGAAGTTTTCCTTTTTTTTTTTCGAGAAAGAGGTCGGGATTATATTAAAGGAGCAAAANAAAAAAGGGGGGGGCCCAAACCCCGGGGGGGGGGGGGGGGGGGTGGGGGCAGCCCCCCCAACAACACAAAAACCCACAGACCCGACCGGTGGTGGGGGGTGGGGGGCGACCCCCCCACCAGGGACAACCCCCTACGGGTGAGTCGGAAGCCGTCGACAGGCGCAGTTGGGGCACTCCAGCTCATGGAGGATATCGAGCGAAGTTTTCCTTTTAAATGGAAATGAAATCAATGTTTGTCTATGATCTTTCATTGGCTTGCAAATAGGTACCATAATATGCACTACAATAATAGTTAATGTTATTGGTAATTTGTTGAACAAAAACAATAGATAATTTTCACCGAGTTCATATTTTTCAAGGATGAAAATGAAATGATTTAAACTTGAAAACTTTTAGTAGGAATAAAGAGAATAAAGGTTTAATATTTTTTTTTTATTTCAGAAAAGGCAAGCATGATATATTTCAGGGAAGCCGATGGCAGGCGCAGTGTGGGCACTCCAGCTCATGCAGGAGGTCCAACGTGTTTCGGTGGTCCTCCGTGTCCACGAAATTGGTGGCCTGCTGGATATCTTGCATGGCCAACTCCTGCTTGTTCCGGTCAGTCGGCAAAGTTCCTCCATTAGGATGGAAACATGCAGAGGTTTGGCGGATGTGGCGCCTAAGCTCACCCCAGGAGCTATCGCAACTGATGCCTAGGATGAGGTATGGGCATTGCCCCCCTCTAAGCCATTGTCAAGCACTGTACTCGTGTGCCCGATTGAGTTGTCGCTGTCGTTGCTCCTCTTCCTCCTGCATGCGTTCCTGTTCCGCCCACTTCGCCTCTTCACGTTCCCTTTGGGCAGCTTCCTCCTGCATGCGTTCCTGTTTCGCCCACTTCGCCTCTTCACGTTCCCTTTGGGCGGCTTCCTCCTGTAGGAGTTCTTCTCGCACTTGGGCCCTAATTTCATCCACTAACTGGGCCTGGGCAGCGTTGGCCATGAGGTCTTGCTGCCTCACCCTCTCCTGCTCTCGTTCATAAAACTAGGCCTCCAAGTTGGCTTGGGCCTATGCAAGGGCGTCATGCCATTTGGCCTTCCATTCCCGTCGTTTAGCCTCACACACTTCGGCTACGGCCCTCTGTGTGGCCTGCCGCGGCTCCTCGTTCCAATTCATGTGTGCCCACAGGTTTCTGNGGGGGGATTTCGGCCAAGCACAGCTGGCAGGGGGGCGCCGTTCCCGCTGGGTCCGTCACTTCCATGTGAAGGTTGTTGTTGGCAGGGTCTAGCGGTTTCCTCGGCTGGTTCAAGTTGTAGGGCTAGGGGGCCCTCGCAGGCCGGGGGGGGGGGGGGGGGGGGGGGGGGGGGTGTGACGCACCATGGGACGACAACGGGTTTTGCCCCCCCTCTACCCCTTGCCACAAGGCTAAGATTAACCCCGAATGGTGGCTGCGTCATTTAAGTTGAAGGGTCACCAGGAAAAAAACGGTGAAGGTTAACCTGGCAGCCAAATTTTAGGCAACATAGAAACACAAAGTGTATGCCCTGGAGCTTGGAGCTGTTGCCAGATTGGACAAAAAATCTATCCACCAGATCTGCCGCACGGGCCCAGAGACGGGGTAGAGAGGATCTGGGCACCTGTTGGCTTTGTGTGCATGGCATGGGCCCTTCAAAAAATAATTCGGTGTCCTACAGATCGCGTGTGGAAGGTAGGATGACCTTCGGTGTCCTACAGATCGCGTGTGGAAGGTAGGATGACCTCTCCAGCAGCCTGGGCCCCAAGAGAGCTGGTGATTGAGGATTCCGTGATGGTAACCTCACGCCCTCGAAAATAGGTCCGGTCATTGCACCAGTTAGCAAAGAAAGCGTCATCAGCTAGATTTGGATCCCCAACCAGCCGTTGTAGGGGGTCACACCAGATGCATTGTGTCACCATCTGCCAGAGCTCCTCGTCCTCTTGAAATGTGACGTAGTCGGGTTCAAATGTCGGCATGACTCCCATTGCCACCTCGATTTCTTTCCACACACAGAGAGCTTGGAAAACTAGCCGTTAGGGTGGGGGGGGGGGGAGCTTGTCCTGGTGACAAACAGTGTTGTTTCTTGCTTTCCACGCTACCCATAAAAGTAGCGTGGTCCAAGAATCGTCGATGAGGTGCATTGGGGGGGGGGGAGGTCGCCCCCACCGCAAGCCACGTGGCATGCATCTATGTGCAGTCAGAAACGAAGTGCCGGACTGTCTCGGGCTCAATGCCGCATTGGGGGACAGGTGTCATCTTGAATGAGGTTGCGTTTGCACAGGAAAGTGCGCACTAGCAACACGTCCAACCGCATTAACCAGAGAAAGATCTTGATCTTCTCGGGGAGCCGCCCCCTCCAAATCTGCTGCCAGCCGACCACTTGTGGGTACTTGGCTGTCAGTAGCTTGTGCAGCTCGAGGTCCAACCACCCTAGGGTCTTCATCGCTTGCGTGTGTCGGCAGAGTGCCTGCCAAGGTCTAGAATCTTGCACCCCCACCTCCCAACGTCGATACTTCGCATTCATGATGCGGATCCACTAGACCGGCTCCCCATGCGGGCACGTAAATCAAAGCATCAGATGTTGTTGCCCAAGCATTAGTTCATCTTCGAAAGACGAGATGCCTAGCCCTCCTGTGTTAGGGGGTGTGCAACCCATTCCCAGTTTACCAAGTGGATTTTGCCCCCTTACGCCCCTTCTAGATGAAGCTCCTGACCGACATGTTGATCCTGTTAATGATGGCGTTTGGGGGGTGGCTACGACCGCCACAAACCGGGTAACCGCCGTGAGGATCCCCGTCGCCACAAGCAGTCCCCCTTTTCGAGTCAAGAAACAGTTTGCCCAGTGGCCCATCTTTCTTTCAACTTTCTCCATTAGTGCCCCCACGACATGCTCCGCCCCCATTGGTAGAGTGGAATGACCATGTATGTGTCTTTGCTCGTTTCGGGCAGGATATTCAGGACTTGCACCACCCAGGTTTTAACCTGTTCATCTACATTAACAAAATGAGCTGAAGATTTAGCTCTATTAATCTCCAGCCCCAACTCAGTTGCCATTCGGGACAAAGTGATGTTGATGCATCGTGATTGTGGGACCCCTGCTTGATTGAGCAACATTGTGTCATTCACATAGTGTTCAGCCCAACATGCCACACCTGCAATGTCCACGCTGTCTACCCTTGATGTGCTGCAATAGTTTTGCATTAGATCCATAGCGATGATGAAAAGCAAGGGCGAAAGTGGGTCCCCCTATCATAGCCCCCTCCTTGGTGAGGAGAGACCCCCCCGCCCCCCCCCCCCCCCCCCCCCCCCCACCACGTCGAAAGAAAAATCGGCAGATGACTGCATGTGAATTCAAAGCTGGATGAACTGTTGGTCAAAGCCTTTTTGTTGCATAATGGATGTCAGGGCTTCCTAGCTGAGTGTGTCATATGTTTTGGTAATATTGAGTTTGACACAAAGCCCAGGGAAACCTGTAGTTCGAAGTGAGTGGAGCACCTCCTGCATGAGGAGAACCTGATCTTGGAGGGTTCGGCCTTGCATGAAGCCTGCTTGGTTAATGCCCATAGGTTTGGGCATAAGTGGCACAAGCCTATGCACAATCAATTTGGAGAAAATTCGAATAAGCACGTTGCAGACTTCGATAGGGTAGAAGTGTTTTGGGCGGTGTGCTTCCGATTCTTTTGGGATGCACACAATTCAAGAGCAATTGAGCTCCCTTCGGACCTACCTCTTGGCCAACATAAGATTGAATGTGTCCAGGATATTGGGTCCCACAATATCCATGAATGTCTTAAAGAACTCAAGGCTCTAGCCGTAACGACCAGGTGCCTTTCCTCTCGGCATGCTGTTGATAGTGGCGGTGAGTTCCTGCCCTGAAAAGGGGGCCAGCAATCGCGTGTTGTCCTCCTCATTCAGCACCTGTGCCTCTTGGACCGAGATGGGCTTGGTAGATCGCTTGGCCCAGATCCTCCCCCAGTATTGAGTCAGCTCACCTGTGATTTTTTGCGGGTCATTAATAATCTCCCCGTCTTGATTGCGTAGACAGTGTGGTTGGCCCCATCCACGTGTCTTAGCGATGGCAAAGAAAAATTTTGTTTGCCTGTCTCCTTCTTGGAGCCATTTGACCCGGGAGTGTTGTCACCAGTATGTCTCCTCTTCCAAGTCAAGGCTTTGAAGCTGTCGCAAAATGTGTTGCTCCTCCTTGTGCAAGTCCTCCCCAACTTCCTGTCGGGTCTGGATCCAACCAAGTTGATCTCGGAGTGCCCTTTGACCCATCCTAAAGGAGAATTTATCCTCCATTGGGAGGGCCCAGATGGCCCACTTCAGTTGAAGCAAAGCCTCCTTAAGGAAGTTTCAGGGGTCACTATGGCTAGGCCGGTAATCTACCCAAATGTCCTCCACCAAGGGCCTCAACCACGACTTAGATAACCAGGTGGCCTCAAAACAGAATGGTCATGGGGCCTGGGGCTTTTCCGGCCCAAGTGAATACACCAAGGAGCGATGCTTTGAGGCGACTCTTTCCTGCCCCGAAATATGCATGGCAGAACGGAGGAGGAGGTCGGAGCTGATGCAAATCTGATCAATTTGGGAGAGGATGCGGTTCAGGCCTTTCCTTCGATTGCTCCATGTGAACTGGCAGTTCTCAATAGGTAGGTCCACCAAGGAGTGGGTCGATAGAAAATCTTGGAACTCTTGTGCACCCCAGACTTCTCCCATGAGTGTAGGCGCTGGTTGAAGTCCCCCACAACCATCCATAATCAGTGGTCTGGCACCAATGCCGCCATGCGGTGCATCTCTTGCAGCCGCTGCTTCCAATTCTGCGCTCCGTAGAAGTTGGTCAACCAAATCCCCTGGGAGGGAATTTGGACGGTCATGGCCCATTGTGATGTATCCACAAGCATCATGGTGTAGTAGGCCAAAATAGTGAGGCCACCTGCCCCTAGGGGAGATGTTTCGGACCGCGGGCATTGCTTGCCCCCCGGTTGTCGTCGTTTCTTCTTTTGCCTTTTGCCCCCCGCATTGTCTTTGGTGCGTCCCTAATCACTGGTGCCCCATGAATCTGCACTTGGGGTATGTAATGGGTGGATGTGGAAGCTGGTATGAATGATGACATTCCAATTACTTGAGGTTGAAAGATTGACCCTGCGTTGGTTTGGGGAGGGAGTTGTTGGGACTGCACTGGTGGAGGAATGATGGAAGTGGACGCATCAGAGTGAATGTTATTGAGCACGGAGAAGATAGGAATGGAATGGGGAACAGGTGCTCGAGTGTTTGCAGATGAAGAAGGAAACACAATTTCTTTCAGGAAAGGATGAAATAATGTGTTTGTGTGGGCATGGGGGCTAACAGTATGGTATGATTCTCCATGTTCAGATTGGGCTGCAAAGTCATCTTCTTCATCTTGAGGCTTTATGGGAGGTAGTTGTAAGGCTTGACTTCTAGCCATAAGAAGCTGGGATATGAGTTTATGATGGTTTTCAGACAGTGGGATTATGTCAAATGCTGAAGGGATAAACTCACGTCCTCCTTTGTGGATAAATTTATATTCTCGCTTAGCTTCCCTCTCTACACGATCAATGGGTAGGTTGGCTTGGATTTTGACACAGATAAAGTTATACTGTTCGAGTGTAAGAGTCGCGTGAATAGGGCCTTTGCCCTGTAGCCTAAGGGATTGGCGTGTAGGGCCTTGAGGATTTATGTGTTCAATAACAGTTATGGATTCCGTAGCAGTCATAGGGTTGGAAGCTTTGGCTCCAAAGTCAACAATCGGTAGTGTTACTGGGTTGACTTGGGAGGATTCCATGATAAACGTGAGTGGACTGGGGTAGACAAATGGCGTTGGATTGCAAGCAGTTATAATGTCACCGTGACACAAACACTACGTGACCAAACTAATCAAACTAGACCAACAAGCAACGCATGAATACTGAGAATTTGTCTAAGTGTCTAGCGTGTGAACATTGAAAATTTATCTAGGTGTGAATTACAATGAATTTGGCTTTGAAACAGATGCATTTTGTGTATTTTTGTTGAAAAAATACTGTAGCGGCACTATAGCAGCATAAACACTGTAGCAACGCGAACACTGGAGCAGCGTAAACACTGTAGCAGCGCGAGCATGTGGTTTCAGCACTTGATTTGGGCAGCGTTTGAACAGGTAACGTGATCAGCGTTTCAATTAAACAGAAAACAAGTCAGGCCCTCCTTCTAGTACTGACCTAAATCGTCGGTGTAAGGCTAGAAGGAAAACAAACACCGAAAGATTGTTGGGCAGATACAGCTGACCCTACCTTCGCTTGAGGGCAAGCTGGAAAAGAGAACGAAGGTAGAGTGCCTTGGCTGGTTTGCACATAAATCAACCAAGGACTTCCCCGAGCGTAAGCTACGGCTAGCGCTGGGGTTATCGTTAATGGTGTAAACAGGATGCAAGCAACGATACAAAATGTAAAAAAAACGTACTGAATTATAAATAAAACATAAACAAAGTTATATTGCAAAAAAAAGAAGAAGCATAAACCAAAGTAAATAATGTAAATGGGAGGCAATGAACTGTATTGTATTGTTTAATAAAAAGGTATGCACCGGTCAAAGTGTAGCTGCACGTGTGGATGGCAGGTCAAGCACTAAGCCTTGGGATGATGTCTGAAGTGATGATGCGATGATGTGATGTGATGAACGTGAGAAATGCTTAGATGCCAACAGTCAGGTGTGCCGAGCACCCAAGGATTGCAAGTTCTGTCCTCTCTCAGAATTGCCAATCTCTTCAATTTTTGCCTCCCCGATTTATGTGAATTGACAGGGTATTTATAGGGTTGGGCCGGGCTCCGGCACAGAATTTCCAGAATGGAATCAATGGCTAGGAGATGAAAGGAAAGTGGATCTAGTGACATGTATTCAATGGACAGTTGTGTTCGGGTTGGATGCGTGCTGGCGAGAGTTGGATGTGTGTCGGAAAGCTATGTTCTTGACCAAGTGCATCGCATTTTACAATTTATGGGTTATTCAAGCCCATGAAAGTACATTTAATTTAGACCATGAGGGCCTGCCTATCCTACAAATAAAAATTTACAATGAAATGTACAAGGGAAAATTGATCTGTCCTGCTTGAAACTTCTTTGTCCTTACCATTTTCTGAAATTTTTTCTGGAATTTTCTGGAAGTCAATGAATAGTGTTCATGCGATGAATAGTGTTTACACTGTGAATAGTGTTTACGCGATGAATAGTGTTTACGCGATGAATAGTGTTTATGCTGTGAATAGTGATTTACGCATTCTTACACTATGCAGTGTAAAAAAATGTAGCCTTAGCGTAATCAACTGAAAACACCTCATTTAAGGCCTGAATTTTGATTTTTTGGAGGCTGGAAGCTACTGATGTTGAGAATTTTCTGCCATTTTCTGAATTTTTTTCTAGAATTTTCTGAAAGTTGATGAATAGTGTTTACGCCGTGAATAGTGTTCACGCGATGAATAGTGTTTACGTTGTGAATAGTGTTCACGCGATGAATAGTGTTTACGCAAATCCTTACGTTGCGCAGCGTCTGAAAAGGTAACCAAAGTGTACTTAGCCAAAACCAAATATTTTGAACCTGAAACTTTTGATTCTGGATGCTGGAAGTTGGTGCAGTCGCCTGTGGGCCTCGAGGGGACCTTGCCTATTGAATCATGGGCCATCAGGGGCTATTTCGGAGGCCTCCAAGTTTGGTCACGTTGTACTCATGTTGGGCAGCAGCATGACTTAGCTTGATTCTTGTCTAAAAGTGCTAGGCCAAAATTAGTGGTGTTTCAGAAAGGTCATCATGTAACCTTTCTACAACCTTGGATGGGGTACTTATACTTTACTATTTAAACTAAAAAGAACAATGCATCACAATTAGATGGAACATTTTTTATGCTTATAAAAATAAAATCCAAAGGTATGGTATTGCACACAATATCCCTGATTCATGGGTCAGGTTCCTCCAACTATGCTTCATGGGTCAAGTTCCTCAGTAATAACCATTCTTTTGCATTTCCTCTGTAAACCATTTATATTTTAACATACTTGTTTTAGCTCAAGGCACACCTTAGAGTATTATCCTCTCTTTTTCTTTTGTTTCTCAGCCTCTCTGTTGAAATAAAATCAAAAATATTTTATTTTTCCATATATTTATTATTATATATATTTTAAAACATTTCCAACATGTATTTTAAAGCATATTTCTTATACATCAAGTATTTAAATATTCAAACATAATATATATATAAATCAGGCCAACAAATTTATTACCATTCCACTCAATCACTTCTATCAAGTTCAATTTTAATAACAAAGCACACACACAACCTCACAACAAAACATGCACACACACAAAGACTTTTACAGTCTTCAACGTGAAAGCGCAAAAAGTGATTCATTATAGGTAGAGCCTCCAATGCCTTGGGCCCCCTCTAGAGGGCTAGGATTAACATTTGCCTTCCTGATTGTAGACATCTAAGAAAAATGAAGTGAATACCTTGTAGCTTCCAAATGTTTCTAGATTGCATGAAAAAACAATTAATAAGCTCCTCAGCCTCCTGCCAAAAAGGTGGTAGGCCTGACCTAAGGACTTGGCCGTTGGTGGATTTTGAAATTTTTTCTAGAGAAAAAATGAGCCATATCTTGAAGGCTGTGATTTGAAGGCAGAATAATGTCCTTGGTGTTTAGAATGACTAGATAATCAGCAATGGATTCCTTGGTCAAGTGGATGTGAATCCCTTTAAATGTGGTGGGGTCATTCTCCCAACATGCAAAGAAGGTTGAATCCTAAAATTGTCTCCCCTTAGTGCTGGTAGCAGGTCGATCCATCCCACCTGCCGAACCATTTGCTATAACTCCATATTATTCTGAAAATGCTTAGAATCCGGTTCAAAGGTAGGCATAACCCCCATGGTAGCAGGGGCTTCTCTCCACAAGCATTCTGTGTAGACAGCAACAATCCTTGGTTGAGCCACATGAGCACTTCTGAAGATAACATTGTTCTTGGTCTTCCAGATAGATTACAACAGCATGCCAACAAGATTATCACCATGAAGCAAGGTGGACAGATTAAGACCACTACTTTGCTAGACACAAACAATGAAAGGACAAAGATAGAGAAGATGAAATTGCATTTCTCCACTTTCAGTGCTGCACATTGGGTAGTGGGTGTTGATATCAAGGCCTTGGTGTCAAAGGAACATCTTGGTTGGGATCACCTGGTTGATAAATAGCCATATGAACACTTTGATTTTTTCGGGTAGGCATCCTTTCCAAATCGCATGCCATCCCTGCACAACTCCATACTTGTGTTGTGTAATGTCTTTTGGGTCCATTGAATCAGAAGAAGCAAAAAGTTGTAGTGTATGACACCTGTTGTGTGAAAATGAAGGATCAAGCTCCAATTAGAAGAGTTCACAAGTGCCGCATGCATTCTAGTGATTGTTGGCAATTTCCTTAGCTGACCTCTGTAGTCCATAACTAAGGAGAACCACCCCGACCATATTAAAAATTGTCACTGCATGTGCTAGAGCTTCATTCTTGAAGGTACACAATGTCACAATTCTTCCTTTTGACCAAATCCTTGAGTACAATTCCAGGATAGAATCTTCATGGTCTACTATTGGACCTCTTTTTGTAGGCCTTATTGAGGGTCCCTTGAGTGTCCAATTCTAAGGTGTCTTGAAGACTTGGCCTACCAACCTTTTTAGTCTCTATATAGACTTCAAATCCATTTTGTTGTTTCTTCAAAATTCTTTGTTTCATAGGTTCAAAAGGTGGGGTGAACAACCCCTCAGTGGGATCACCCTACAACCAAGTGGACAAAGCTCCCCACCAAGGAATTGGGCCTTGGAGGCATGAGCCAAGGCATTTTCATCCTAAACCTTCTAACTACCATTAGGAATCTCCTCCCCTTTTAGAAGATTCCTCTCTTGTAGACACAAAGTCTGACCACTAGTGGGAATAATGGAGTCGTCTAGATTCCAAAGGAAAGAAAACTTGTTGGGCTTGTTGTTGATTTTATCATCATCCTCTTCAGCATTCGTGGAGACCAAGAAATCAAAAACCTACACTGCATTCTTTAGCACACGAGGACTTTCCTTTTGCATTATGTTTTTCCACCACACACACCTTCCCTCTCTTACTTGTTATATTGAGCCTATAACTTTGGTGAGGCTGGGGCCTCTTTCAGTCAATGTCTATAGTCCTTCACTCAATTGTTATTCTTTCTATAGAACTCACATCCCATCAATGGTTTTGAGCCTCTAAATCTCTCTTCTAAATCTCTCTTCTGTAGGGACATTCTCATATTTTGCTACATTGATTTGTTGTTCATGCCTCTTTTGTACTACCTAACATTTAGCACCATATAAGATAAAGAGGCATGATTGTTATCTTGTCAAAATTTCCCTTTAGTTTTATTGACATTTTTTTATCCCATAGAACACCACTAGACTATCTCCATTTTGACCATCTTGCTTCAATTCTATTTCTTATATCTTTATCAATTTTATCATCTGATTGGAGGATTGATCCTAGGTACCATAATTGTTTGTAGTGAGGGACTTTTTAGCCTTGAAATATCACTTCTATTTCACCACTATTTATGCTGTTATTGAAATTGCATTCCATATATTGTCTCTTACTTCTGCTAATTTTTAAGCCTTTAGCATTTAGAGCATGTCTCCACTTCTCCTTTTTAGAATTAATATTTTCTTGAGTTGTATCCACCAACACAATATCATCTGCAAATAGCATACACTAAGAGATTTTATCTTTTATTTACTTTGTTAATTCATCTATAATAATGATAAACAAGTACAGGCTAACCGTAGACCCTTGATGTAGACCTATTGTGACTAGAAAATCAGATGTTCTAATTTTAGTGGTAGCTCTTTCATGTCTTGAATTACTCATATTTATGAGGAATATATTTCCTCTACAAGGCCCATTAAATAATATCTCTAAGTACTCTGTCATATGTTTTTTCCAAGTCAATGAAGATCTTATGTAGATTTTCTCTATATTTTCTGAATTTCTTCATCAATTGTTGTAGCAAGAAAATGGCCACTATAATATATCTCTCTGACATAAATCCAAATTGATCTTCTGATACTACTGATGAACTCTAAGATGCCTATGATTCTCTTCCAAAGCTTTGTAATATGTCTCATTAGCTTGATTCCTCTATAGTTTATATAATTTTGCACATCTCCTTTATTTTCGTAGATGGGAATAATAATGTTTTTTCTCCAATTGTGGGGCATTTCTCAATCTTTTAAAATTGTGTTAATCTCCAACACATGAAAACTAAAAAAGTGATATTTTTTCCAAAATTAATTTTTGAAGTTTGATACTTGAGTTAAAACTGTCTGGCACTTGCTCAATATTTTGCATCTATCTTTCTCCAGCTTTTTAGAAGATAAATGTATCATCAATAAATTACACGTAAAATCAGGAGACTTTAAGTGGTTTCTTTCGGTGTTCATTCCTGCTGCATATGCATGTTGTGTTTGAGGTTAGAAATCATATTGCCAATGCATTCTGACGTTACTTTCTATTTTCTCAAAATCATACTTTTCACTTAACTATTTTAATAAAGAGCTTAAATAGGAATTGTTTAGAAACAAAAACGTTTTAATGAAGACCTTAACGAGATGGCAATGAGTTAACTATCAGCTTAGATTCTCCGCTTATTATCTGTTGGAAGTTTTTTATTTAATAGCTGCTGTAAACACCATTATGGAATTTACTTGTAAATTGTATTTTTTTCTTTTCAATGGCAGTTGAATACACAAAATCAACATCAATTGAGAAAAAGAGAAAAGATATTTTCATGCAAGAGCAGATACCACTTTTGGTAGCTGTGTCAGGATATGTTGGATTTGCAGCCATTTCTATAGCAGTAATACCAGTACTGTTCCCACCACTGAAGTGGTACTTGGTACTGATTGCTTATCTTATTACACCGGTACTTGGATTTTGTAATTCGTACGGGACAGGCTTGACTGATTGGAATCTAGCTAGTACTTATGGAAAGCTAGGCCTGTTCATATTTGCTTCATGCGTAGGCACTAATGGAGGAGTAATGGCAGGTTTGGTAGCTTGCGGTGTTATGATGTCAATTGTTTCAACAGCTGCTGATCTAATGCAGGATTTTAAAACTGGCTACATTACTTTGTCCTCGCCAAGATCTATGTTTGTAAGCCAATTGATTGGGACTCTTATAGGATGCATTGTGGCACCTCTTACATTTTGGATGTTTTGGACAGCATTTGATATAGGATCCCCTGATGGAGCATACAAAGCACCTTATGCTGTTATCTTCAGAGAAATGGCGATCTTAGGTGTGGAAGGATTTTCATCATTGCCAAAGTATTGCCTACAAATATGCATTGGTTTCTTCACATTTGCTGTTGCAGTTAACATCATGAGGGATATCACACCTTCAAGGATCTCAAGATTCATTCCTATCCCAATGGCCATGGCAATCCCTTTCTACATTGGGGCATACTTTGCAATTGACATGTTTGTAGGTTCATTGATTTTGTTTACCTGGGAAAGATTAAACAAGAAGGAAGCTGATGAATTTTCTGGGGCCATGGCTTCAGGACTTATATGTGGTGATGGCATTTGGACAATACCTTCTGCGATTCTGTCCCTTCTGAAGATAAACCCACCTATTTGCATGTCTTTTTCCTCTACATAAAGAACTTAAATCATGGAGGAGTTCTGACAGGTTAAAAGATGGAATCAGTTTCAGTTTGAGTTCAGAGTTTCCATTTCTTCCCCAAGTCTTTTTTAATATATATTTTGGATGAGCCGTTAACGTACTGCAACAGAACCGCACAAATGCAGAATCTAGTGTCCAGAATTTATGCTGACTGTGTCATGTTTCCACAAGTACAATTTGCAGATTGTGGTTAATTATTAATTAGAATTTTTACTGTGCTTCGCCATATAGCATGTTATTATATAACAAGGTGAGATTATATGTAGTGCACCACCAACGAGAGGCATTGAAACTATGTTTTAACAATTTCGTAGAAATGAAAAAAGAGCTTTGTATGTTTGTCCATTTACATGAGCATATGACTGCAGCTTTATTCTTGACTTACATACAATTAACAGAAAAGAAAATTTACACAGCAATGTCAGCAAAGGGCTCACAAAACCAAAAAGGCAAAGAGGTTGAAACTCGCTTTTTCAAGACCAGAGAACTGCCTCACACAGACGTATTTCATCATGCTTGAAGAAGGTTTTTCCTTAGCTTGATACTTTGATTTTATGCTTGCCTTTAACTCTTGTTCATGAAACTCTCATCCATTGTCCTCTGTGGAATAATGGCTAGAGTGAGTTTGCTATTGGTATATTTTATCATCTTCGAATGAATTAAACCAAATGCCTCTTAGTTAGAAGTGTCAGATATTTCTTGTTCATTCTTTGGGTGGTTTTAGGGAAGATTGACCATGAGACTGTTTT
This sequence comes from Gnetum montanum, assembly GCA_015680685.1. NCBI lineage: Eukaryota > Viridiplantae > Streptophyta > Gnetopsida > Gnetales > Gnetaceae > Gnetum > Gnetum montanum. The sequence continues at coordinate 343,261 of MNCI01006995.1, read as the reverse complement.
GTTAAAATAAGGGAAATTGCCTTAGAAAGTTGCATTCAAGAAACTGAAACTAAAACCTGAGTGAATAAAAAGGGGCAGGAAAAATAAGAAAGGAATGGGAAGAAAAGGAGAGAGGAGGATTGTAGTAGCAAAAACAACCATTGAGCAACTACAACCATAAGGGATACATCTTTAGCAATACACTAAAATAATTATAATATCAACAAAAACAAAGAATGAAAAAGTTTGCAAGGGTACAACAATTGAAAACAAGGAACAACATTTAATGGCTGTAAGAAAGAGGCCATTCAAAGGGGTTTTGAAAATTGAACAAGATGGATGCATAGTTCTTCCTTTATTTCACTTGTGGTTGAAATATGATTTTTGTTTCAAAATTCTTTTACTATCTTGAATGCTTCATGAATTTGATTTTTTTTTTTTTTGGTGAGATTTTGGATTGTTGAATCTTGCTTTTGTTTCTAGATCTCTCTACTCATCCTTCCACTCTTAGGCTTAAATGATTTAGATGACAATTATTTCTAGATGAACTTAGGAATGTCCATAAAGATTTGAAGCAATTTGATATAAAGATTTTCCAATAGGGGTCAAAGATCCTTAATATAATGATTGGTATAAGAGAGAGCATCCTCAACCCATCTTAATTTTGGAAATCATGAAACAAATTTGTAAGTATTGGTAGTTTAGTGATTTCTCAAGTTTGGCCTTGATTTTCTTTTTATGGAATTGGTCATGGATTTCTTTTAATGATTGACCAACTTGTGAAATTTTTAACCCTATACTAAAACCTTTGGAATTTGGAGTTCTCTTTGTACAAGTTATTAAGTAGAGGGGCTAATAAACAAAAAGAAGAATCCTAATTTAAAATATTTTCTTCTAGTTGCATGATATGATTTTTTTTTTTAATTATTGGTTTTGGATTCTTGAAAAACAAGATGTCTTTGATATGAGCAAATTTTCATGAATCCTTGATGTATCTAATGTTTGAAGCATAATTAAAAGTATCAAATCATAGATCTAGTGTTTCTAGGATTTGTATGAGGACTTTTAGTCCTTGTATGGGTTTGTATTAACCAAATCTCATAATTTTGACATATTTTTATGTTTTCATGACTAAGGGTAAGAAGTTGCAACTTGACCATGCTTGAGACTCAGTTGTGCTTCTATGTTTTAATCCAAATCGGTTATTTTTGACATTTATGTTGCTCTTGCAACTCTCTCACATCAAAACAAAGGTCGTACCTAGCTTGTGGTGTGCTTCATTAGTAACAACCTCGCGATAAAGGTTATACTATATATTTCTATAATTTTTATCAAATTGTAACTCACAATCAAGCTGTAGTTGCGTCACGAGCTATTTAGAGACCAAGGAGGCCTTAACCATGACCCACATCCAAGTTGCCGTCAACTTGTGATAGTTAATTTTAATCTCAAGGCATGTGATGTGACCGATGGTTAGGTTACTATCACCTCATAATCAATAGAAGACAAAGGAAAAAGAAAGCACTTTGACTTGCAATGTAGTTGCAGTTTGCACTGCAACTAGTTGTTAGCTCTTCACCACCTACATTAATCTCACAATTAGGTTAATTGGCATCCTTCGGTCCCAGGATCTTCACTGCTATGCACTTGTGTCTCCATGCTACCATTGCAACTCCAACATAAAATAGTAGTAGTTGTGGCCATGGATCTAGAAGTCAAAGGATGTAAAGCAGTAGTGACCACTTTGGCTCTAGATATAACAAACATGCAGAAATTCCTATAGGCATAGTGATGAGTGGCGAGGTACCCCTACACTCAACTATACGAAATGAGCGTTGCACGCGCGATCCGGTCGAACTCCGCAGATGGACTAGTTGTGGTATCTAGATAGTTAGCCTTAGGTCGCAGTTCGCTATCTTCCCATCTAGACTAGTTTTGCATATGTCACGTATGGTTTAGTCTAGATGAGGTGTATGATGTGTTCTAATTCTAATGCTACTCCTGATGGCAGTGGAAAATAATATTTAACTAATTCTAAGCTAAGAGGAAAAGGGTAAGAAAATCTAATCTAGCCTAAGTGCAATGAGCAACCGATTCCTTGATCAACCGTACACATCTTGGACCTCGTGCACGACTGCCACTGGGACTACCAAGCATAGGCCTAGGTACGCCACTAGGATTACCAAGCGCAGACCCCAAATACGCCACTGGGTTACCAAGCGTAGATCCCCCTAGCTACACCACTGGGCTACCAAGCAGTCACACTTAAATGCTCGTAATCAAGTCGTACT
>MNCI01006995.1:326812-337818 GCA_015680685.1 Gnetum montanum | reverse complement strand
TTTTAATCTCCCGGTATACTTAAGGTCATATGATTTATGGCGCAATTTCCTAAGTGTTAGTATTAATTACCCTAATTGATGTCCTTTGGGCGATGAAGAATTTCAAAAAAGATAGGCACTTTTCGGCAAGTGTCGGTCCCCCATGACTAAACTGAACACTCCGGGTTCCAGCAAGTTCAAACAGAATTAAAATCGGAGTACCAGCGCGCGAGATAGAGGTGAAAAAGCAAGGGTCACTTAAGCGCAAGTCGCATAGAAAAATTCAAAAACTTCCCCCCACGTAAATGCCAAATGATGTAAAGTGTTGCGGCGGGGGTTCCTATTTATAGGAAAGGGGGGGACGCGATATCGCGTACGGTACATCGCGTACGCGATATCTCGTGGGACGCGATATCGCGTACGCGATATCTCGGCCCAACCAAAGTGAGACAACTAACAAGGACTGAATTTTTAATGATTTTTCTTGAAATACATGTGGAAAACGAGGACATTAACAAAAATTAGTGTATTTAAGGGTAATTACATAAATTCGAAAGGCACTTTGAATGAGATAGGTGTGAATTGAACAATTAAAACTTTGGCGGTTATGAAGAAAAGGGAATATAATAGTACATTGGAACGTTGAAGTTTGGAGGATTAATAAATGGGAAAGAAAATTATAAAAAGTAAGCTGAGGGTAAGAAATTGTGTGTTCTAGCTGGAGAATTAATGAAGATTACAACAAAATTACACAAGTGGGTCCTCCCCAAAGCAGGTTTCAACCTATAATGCCCTTGTGTAACCACACTTAAAGTGTCCGTGGGCACTAGAAGGGTTAAATGTAATCTGCACTAACTCCACAAAACACACACGTGTAAATATCACCGGAATGAGATGAAAATTCTATGCTACGTAGAACACGAGCTACAATTACACAAACAGTGAGATGAGATGAAGTGTAGAAAGGGATCGTAGAGATCGGGACATGAGGTGACTGACCCAGGGCACAATGAATCCTACGTGAAAAGCATGATTAACGTGTCATTAACCCGTCATTCCAAGATCAAGACCAAGTCCATTCCTCTAAACAGTGACATCGCATTGTTTCATCCCATGATGAACAACTATGAGAGTACCATAACAACAAGGCGTACGATCACTTGGCGTTTAGTACAAGGGAGGAGTTATTTTTGTTTTATGGCACTTCCTTCTTTCTCTCTTTCTTTTTTTTTTCTCTTTCACTTTACTGAATCCAGAGAAGCCGCCAACCTTCAGGCATGGGTGCATGTCTTTCCAGTGGGACCGCCTAGAACAGCTTTTGAATTTTGAGTGCCCTTTTGATTACTCTTACTCCCATTTTTCATTAGATCTACAAGGATCTTAGTACAACCAAGTTGCATGATAACACCCACAGATGACACCAAAGAGAATCCACAAGTCCCCTTGATGTCACACCCTAATCATTCCCTCTTGGTCCATCCTTCTTCATTCTGGGTACAATGAACACAAAATTAATTTTAAGTTTTAGAAATTTCAAGAATATCACTGTACCCTCGAACAGAACCTCTTTATTTATAGAGTGGATGAGTGGGTGTAGTGGGCTCACTGTTTCAAATAATTGATCACTCATGACTTAATAACATAAAACACATCTCAACCAACGATCCACATGAGTGTTTTATTCGTAGATGAGATTACTTACAAAAACATGAAAATACAAACACACAAAAAGATAAAACAAAAAATTTAAAAAATGAAAAACTGGAAAACAAAAAGTTGCAAAATTAAAGAAAATTAAAAACATTTATTAATCCTGCTTGTTACTGAAATGGGGGATATCCCCCATAACTAAACGGTTGAGTATGGCTAGGATTAATAAATGAAGAATGAGGATCCATGCATATTGGAATTATCGACACTGGTCCAAACTTATCCCCTTGGACTTTACGCACTTTGTAATAAACACAGTGGGGCACTTCACATGATGTAGTTCCCGGATAACGAGTTGACCCACTATGATGGTTAGGACCGTTAGATGGTATGCAAGGATTGGGCTGATGCCTCCCATGGTTGTGTTCATTGGGCCTTGTGGTTGTTGGAGTGTTAGTTGGTGGCCCTGATGAAGGTACATGAGGCGCTGGGTTCGAAGGTAAGGATGCACCACATTGTTGGACTTGTGCTGGGTTGGAAGATGCAGTGGCCTCAGAGTTATGTTGTCCCTTCCTACGGCCGTGTTTAAAGAAAGGACGTCTTTGATGTTGAGGAGGCTCTTCACTGTAGTTAGTAGCAGCAACACAAGTGTTGTTCGTGGGTTGCGGTGGTACAAACACCTTAGGAACAGTTGGTGGCATTGTGGAAGGAGGGAAAGGATAAGAATGTTGAAAGTTAGGAGGAGGATAAGGTGCACAAGGTGGTGGTTGTGTTGGAGGTATGGGTTGATAGTATTGTGAAGAATGGTATTGTGGTGAGATAAAGTGTGGTGGCCCAGTTGAAGAAACAGGATGTTGAACGTTATAAGCATTTGGATTCGGAAAATGTGAAGGGTGCCTCCAGTCTAAGGGTGGATTCCCCCACGACTGGGATTGTTGCCACTGTGGTCTAACACAGTATCTCTGTACGAACTCTGGATGTAACGTGTTTCCCCAATGCTCATGTAGATGTAACAGTATTGGGCATTGGCCTTTGGGGTGATCGTACAGGCATATGTTGCATTCATATGTATGATTGGCAGTTGAGCGCTTATTCCCTTCATTCCTTCTTTCCGAATGTCTATGATTTCGCCCTGCTTCTTGGGTTGTGAAAACTCTATCTCCAATGATGTTGACATATTCTCCACACTTTTGATTCATCCATTCCAACATCTTATTGATCTTTGCCTCGGCTTCTTCTAACAATTGTTGTATTGGCAAAGGTGATGTTTCCACCTTGGAATTTGTTGATCTCTCCTTGTTATGATCATGGACCTTTGTTGAGTTAATATTTTGGTCCCGTTGATGTTTTTCAACACTCTCCCATGTAGCTATTTCTCCTTCTTCTTTTGCTACCCGCTTAATAAGCTCTTGGATTTGATGGGTTCGTAGGTTGTATAGTTGACCTCGGGCATACGTTCCTAAGGTCTCTCTTGTTTCATTACGTAGCCCATCAATGATATGGTACATTAGCCTTTCCTCGGAAAACCCATGGCCTGGACAGTTGTTTAACAGTGAATAATATCTTTCTAAGGCCATGTCCAAGGGTTCATGTTTTTCTTGTTTCCATCCTTGGATTTGTTTCCTCAAGGCTGACACTCTTGCGTAGGTTTGATATTTTTCGTTAAAGACCTCTACCATTGTTGACCAGCGTCGTATTGAATTTGGTTTTAACGATCTATACCATACTTTAGCTTGGTCAACGAGTGTCATAGGAAAGAGCTTCAGTTTTTGCCAACTGTTATCAATGTTATTCCATGTGCAGGCATCGTAGAAGGCTAGTAAATGTTGATGCGGATCTAAGTCATAGCCTCCTGAAAATTTGGGAAAGTTGTTTAAATCGAGCCTGGGTAGTCGGCTCTCTTTACGATGCCTACGTGAGATTCGAACAGCCTCTTGTATTTGCGTTAAGCTTGTAGTGGCCAGTGGGGGTTCATCGTCATCGGGTAAGTTAGGCTTTCGTGTGTTACGATGACGTTGTTTTTGTTCATTCTTATAGGAAACTCCCACTTCAGGTTGTATACTCCAATCTTCATCGTCATATAGCTCATTGGTTCTCCAATGAACTTCCTCACTAAGTGTGGCGTTATTATCATCTTGTAGGAGAGGCATTGTTGTGTGTGAATTTATGTGACTTTTTATAATTACTTCTTTTTAAGAGATATATCGTTAAGTTCTTTACAGCGACCTTGTATGATATAACTAATCTAGATAACTAGCACCATCCCCGGCAACGGCGCCAATGATGAGTGGCGAGGTACCCCTACACTCAACCATACGAAACGAGCGTCGCACGCGCGATCCGGTCGAACTCCGCAGATGGACTAGTTGTGGCACCTAGATAGTTAGCCTTAGGTCGCAGTTCGCTGTCTTCCCATCTAGACTAGTTTTGCATATGTCACGTATGGTTTAGTCTAGATGAGGTGTATGATGTGTTCTAATTCTAACGCTACTCCTGATGGCAGTGGAAAATAATATTAACTAATCTAAGCTAAGAGGAAAAGGGTAAGAAAATCTAATCTAGCCTAAGTGCGACGAGCAACCGATTCCTTGATCAACCGTACACATCTTGGACTTCGTGCACGACTGCCACTGGGACTACCAAGCATAGGCCTAGGTACGCCACTGGGATTACCAAGCGCAGACCCCAAATACGCCACTGGGTTACCAAGCGTAGATCCCCCTAGCTACACCACTGGGCTACCAAGCAGTCACACTTAAATGCTCGTAATCAAGTCGTACTCGTTCCGCTTCTAGGAGTTTAAGGGTTAGAGACTAATCGCGATGAGTAACCGATTCCTTGACTAGCCATACACACCCGTAGATGCTCGTAGTTAAGTCGTACTCACACCGCGCTATGAAAGCAATAAATAACATTAAATAAATAACAAATAAATAAACTAAGTGAATGCTGCAATGATGAAGTAATCTCGATCTTTATTGCCGGTCATGTGCGTGTCCAAGTACGGCACACTCGAATAAAGATATCGTACAATCACATTCACCACACTGAGGGCAGACACGGAAAAATTCTAACTCTGGAGGGATCAAACTGCCAGAGCTTCACTACACTAAAACTGGGATCCCCAAACAAGGGAGAGCTGCCTCTTATTTATAGACATGGCGGCGGACTGTGATATCACGTACACGATATCGCAGGGACGGACGCGATATCGCGGGGGATGCGATATCGCGTACGCGATATCGCGGCCGATGCAGACTGCGTCTCATCACATAGGCACAATAAAGATAATAGGTGATAAAATAAAATCTTACTATACATAATGAGTACTCCTAGAACTTGAAAGTTGACACATGCCAAAACTGAGTGGTGTTAGCCTCCAGTTTTGATTATTAGATTTGGGTGGTGGTGGATGTAATCCTTAATTTATTGTTCATAAATTGTTTATGCTTGTTGGTTGATTATTGTTTATTGGATGTTTGGATTTTGAGCTTCATGATTCTAATGATTGAATCCATTAGGAAGTAATTGTAATTTATTTTTCCTACTCAATCATAGTGACTACTATTTTTCCAAGTGTAGCTAGAGCTTGTGGAGTTAATAATGGTTTCTAGGCTAAAACTTAGAATTATAGTTTAGATCAAATTTCTAAGTTTTTTTTTTCTTATGTAACATTTTGTACTTGTTAAAACCTAAATTCTAGTTTGTGAGTTGGTTGTAATTGTTATACTTGCTTTTCTTTGGTGCAAGTCATGACTATTTATTTTTCCATGTTTTTTCTTATTTATTGTTGATAGTGGACCAATAATAACAATTGAGGAGTTAGCCTTGGCGGTATGGGGCTTTGGCTAGTAATCCTAGGTTAGAGGTTTGATTCTACTAGGTAGCACTAAGTTATAAACTTCTATAAATCTTAGGGTGTATCTATGTTTCACTTATTTCGGGTTCCAACACCCCCTTGATAGTGGATTGACAATGATATTTTTGAACTATGGTTTTTGGGATACATGAATTGAACATTATTTTGTATAAACTAGCATTGCGTATTTGGGGATAGACTTGTGTATTATCTGGAATTTTTTAGCTATAAATTATGTTACTATTAATTTAATTTGGGTTATGATATGTTCCCATGCACATTTGATGAGACATGAAATTGCTCATATTGCTGGCGGTCGCGTTAAGGCACCCACGATAAGGTACCCACGTTATATCATGGGTTGCGATATCGCGTATGCGATATATCATGGGCCGCGATATTGCGTACGCGATATCACGTACGCGATATCGTGTCTTCCCTATGATATCGCGTACGCGATATCGCAGTCAGCCGCAATTTCTATAAATAAGAGGCGGCTCTCCCTCATTTGGATCCCAGTTTAGAAGTAGCGAAGCTCTGGCAGTTTGATCCCTCCAGAGTTAGATTTTTTTTCTGTGTTTGCCCGCAGTGTGGTGAATGTAATTGTACAATGTCTTTATTCGAGTGTGTCATACTTGGACACGCACATGACCGGCAATAAAGATCGAGATTACTTCATCATTGCAGCATTCACTTTGTTATTTATTTATCTATTATTTATTTAATGTTATTTATTATTTTCTCTCTCACCCTTAAACTCCTAGAACGCGAAACGAGTATGACTTGATTACAAGCATTTAAGTGTGACTACTTGGTAGCCCAGTGGTGTAGCTAGGATCTGCGCTTGATAATCCCAGTGGCGTACCTAGGCCTATGCTTGGTAGTCCCAGTGGTAGTCGTGCACGAAGTCCAAGGTGTGTACTGTTGATCAAGGTATTGGTTGCTCGTCGCACTTAGGCTAGATTAGATTTTGTTACCCTTTTCCTCCTAGCTTAGATTAGTTAAATATTATTTTCAATTGCCTTCAGGAGTAGCGTTAGAATTAGAACACATCATATACCTCATCCTGGACTAAACCATACGTGACATGCAATACTAGTCCAGGTGGGAAGACAGTGAACTACGACCTAAGGATAACTATCTAGGTGCCACAACTAGTCCATCTGCGGAGTTTTACCGGATCGCGTGTGCGACGCTCGTTTTGTATGGTTGAGTGTAGGGGTACCTCGCCACTCATCATTGGCGCCGTTGCTGGGGATGTTGCTAGTTATCTAGATTAGTTATATCATACAAGGTTGTTGTAAAGAACTTAACGATATATCTCTTAAAAAGAAGAAATTATAAAAATTCACATACATTCACACACAACAATGCCTCTCCTACAAGATGATAATAAAACCACACTTAGTGAGGAAGTTCATTGGAGGACCAATGAGCTATATGACGATGAAGGTTGGAGTATACAACCTAAAGTGGGAGTTTCCTATAAGAATGAACAAAACAACGTCATCATAATGCACGGAAGCCTAACTTACCCGATGACGATGAACCCCTATTGGCCACTACAAGCTTAACGCAAATACAAGAGGCTGTTCGAATCTCACATAGGCATCGTAAAGAGAGCTGACTACCCAAGCTCGATTTAAACAACTTTCCCAAATTTTCAGGAGGCTATGACCTAGATCCGTATCAACATTTATTGGCCTTCTACGATGCCTGCACATGGAATAACATTGATAACAATTTGCAAAAACTTAAGCTCTTTCCTATGACACTCATTAACCAAGCTAAAGTATGGTATAGATCATTAAAACCAAATTCAATATGACGGAGGTTAGCGAAGGGAAAAGTCTGAAAAGAAAAATATCAAATCTACGCAAGAGTTTCAGCCTTGAGGAAATAAATCCAAGGATGGAAACAAGAAAAACATGAACCCTTGGACATGGCCTTAGAAAGATATTATGCACTGCTAAACAACTGTCCAGGCCATGAGTTTTTCTAGGAAAGGCTAATATACCATATCATTGATGGGCTACGTAATGAAACTAGAGAGACCTTAGGAACGTATGCCCAAGGTCAACTACACAACCTACGAACCCATCAAATCCAAGAGCTTATTAAGCGGGTAGCAAAAGAAGAAGCCGAAATAGCTACATGGGAGAGTCTTGAAAAACATCAATGGCACCAAAATCTCAACCTAACAAAGGTCCTTGATCATAACAAGGATATATCAACAAATCTAAAGGTGGAAACATCTTCTTTGCCAATACAACAATCGTTAGAAGAAGCTGAGGCAAAGATCAATAAGATGTTGGAATGGATGAATCAAAAATGTGGAGAATATATCAACATCATTGGAGATAGAGTTTTGACAACCCAAGAAGCAGGGCGAAATAATAGACATTTGGAAAGAAGAAATGAAGTGAATAAGCGCTCAACTGCCAATCATACATATGAATGCAACATATGCCTGTACGATCACCCCAAGGGCCAATGCCCAATATTGTTACATCTACATGAGCATTGGGGAAACACGTTACATCCAGAGTTCGTACAGAGATACTGTGTTAGACCATAGTGGCAACAATCCCAGTCGTGGGGGAGACCACCCTTAGACTGGAGGCACCCTTCGTATTTTCCGAATCCAAATGCTTATCACGTTCAACCTCCTGTTTCTTTAATTGGGCCGCCACACTTTATCTCACCACAACACCATTCTCCACAATACTATCAGCCCATACCTCCAACACAACCACCACCTTGCACACCTTTCATTCCTCCTAACTTTCAACATTCTCATCCTTTCCCTCCTTCCACAATGCCACGAACTGTTCCTAAGGTGTTTGTACCACCGCAACCCACGAACAACACTTGTGCGGCCGCTACTAATAGCAGTGAAGAGCCTCCTCAACATCAAAGGCGTCCTTTCTTTAAACACGACCGTAGGAAGAGACAACATAACTCTGAGGCCACTGCACCTTCCAACTCAGCACAAGTCCAACAATGTGGTGCACCCTTACCTTCGAACCCAACGCCTCATGTAACTTCATCAGGGCCACCAACTTACACTCCAACAACCATACGACCCAATGAACACAACCATGGGAGGCATTAGCCCAATCCTTGCATACCATCTAACGGTCCTAAACATCATAGGGGGTCAACTCGTTATCCGGGAACTACATCGTATGAAGTGCCCCACTGTGTTTATTATAAAGTGTGTGAAATCCAAGGTGATAAATATGGATTAGCTTCAATATTTCCAATATGCAAGGATCCTCATTTTCCATTTATTAATCCTTGTCATACTCAACTGTTTAGTTATGGGGGACACCCCCCATTTCAATAACAAGCAAGATTAATAAATATTTTTTATTTTCTTTAATTTTTCAACTTTTTGTTTTCTAGTTTTTCAATTTTCAACTTTTTGTTTTATCTTTTTGTGTGTTTGTATTTTCATGTTTTTGTAAGTAATCTCATCTACAAATAAAACACTCATGTGGATCGTTGGTTGAGATGTGTTTTATGTTATTAAGTCATGAGTGATCAATTATTTGAAACAGTGAGCCCACTACATCCACTCATCCACTCTATAAATAAGAGGTTCTGTTTGAGGGTACAGTGACATTCTTGAAATTTCCAAAAATTAAAATTAATTTTGTGTTATTGTACCTGGAATGAAGAAGGATGGACCAAGAGGGAATGATTGGGGTGTGACATCAAGGGAACTTGTGGATTCTCTTTGGTGGCAGCTGTGGGAGTTATCATGCAATATGGTTGTACTAAGATCCTTGTAGATCTAATGAAAAATGGGAGTAAGAGTAATCAAAAGGGCACTCAAAAATCAAAAGCTGTTCTAGGGGGTCCCACTGGAAAGACATGCACCCATGCCTGAAGGTTGGTGACTTCTCTGGATTTAGTCAAGTGAAAAAGAAAAGAGAAAGAAAAAGAAAAGTATCATAAAACAAAAATCACTCCTCCCTTGTACTAAATGCCAAGTGATCGTACGCCTTGTTGTTATGGTACTCTCACAGTTGTTCATCATGGGATGAAACAATGCGATGTCACTGTTTAGAGGAATGGACTTGGTCTTGATCTTGGAATGACTGGTTAATGACACGTTAATCATGCTTTAAACGCAGGATTCATTGTGCCCTGTGACAGTTACCTCATGTCCCAATCTCTACGATCCCTTTCTCTACTTCATCTCATCTCACTGTTCATGTAATTGTAGCTCGTGTCCCATGTAACATAAAATTTTCATCTCATTCCGGTGATATTTACATGTGTGTGTTTTGTGGAGTTAGTGCAGATTACATTTAACCCTTCTAGTGTCCATAGAAACTTTAAGTGTGATTACACATGGGCATAATAGGTTGAAACCTGCTTTGGGGAGGACCCACTTGTGTAATTTTGTTGTAATCTTCATTAATTCTCTAGCTAGAACACACAATCTCTTACCCTCAGCTTAATTTTTCAATTGATTTTCTTTCCCTTATTACCATCACATAGCCTTTTTCTCCCATCCGAGGTCTTTATTGATAAACACACCATCATAATTCTCGTGCCTTCAGAATCAGTTGAATTACCCTGGAACCCTTTAGTCCATATGTCCTTAGTTTACATCGTTTAATTTCAAAGAAATATTAAAAATTCGATACATTCTCTAAGTGCCCTAACTTTAATAAAAATATATCTATACATGACCCCCTTGTGCTAATCAACATTATTTGCAACTATTCACGCAGGGGAAGTTTTTCAAATTTCTCTCTACGACTTGCGATTGCGCATCCCTTTCTTTCATATCCATAACTGCTCGCTGGTACTCCGATTTTCATTCCGTTTGAACCTACTAGAACTCAGAGTGTTTAGCTTAGTCGTGGGGGAGGGGGCACATGCCGAATAGTGCATAAATTTTTTGAAATTTATCATCACCCGAAGGACATCTTTAAGGGTAATTAGTTATAAAATTAAGAATAGAATGTGTCAAAAATAATTTTATCCCCTTAGTTATACCAAAAAAATTAAATTTGGAAACCACTTAAGCAAAAAGGACTCAACATTATAATATTTTAGGGACATGTTCTTCCAATAATTAACATCACATGGAAATAAAGTAAATCTATTAAGGTAACCAGTAAGGTATAACCTAACTTTGGTAACAGGCTTACTAACGCTTGATCCCATGTGAATGCAGATGGCCCCGAAACGCAGACAACAGGAAGGTCCTACTCAAGGTGCGATCGGGTGATCTCGGAGAGGTGGAAGACATGATCCTACCAGACAACATGCAAAACAGGAGGAGCAATCATTTAGCGTTCATCAAGAAGATCCTTCTACCGTACGGTCTAGGTAGGCAGAAGTAGGAGATACCCTCTCTGAAAGCGGTGCTTGGTACTTAGGGGAAATGTACCAATTTTGGCACAATAAAGAAGAAGGCACCATGGTTAACATTTGTGGTGTGACTATTGATTTCTCTGTTCAAGCCATTTCGGAAGTATTAAACCTTCCGAATACA
>MNCI01006995.1:279917-325280 GCA_015680685.1 Gnetum montanum | reverse complement strand
ATCGTGCGTGCGACACTCGTTTCGTATGGTTGAGTGTAGAGGTACCTCACCACTCATCAACATTATTCTAAAATCGTTTATGTGCAATTGATGGTAGTGGACATGGTAGGTTTACATCTAAGGGATATTGCTACTATTTATTCTGGTTTATTTTTGATGAGTGGTGAGGTACCCCTACACTCAACCATATGAATACGAGCATTTTCACGCGTGATCCGGTCAAACTCCACAAACGGACTAGTTGTGGCACCTAGACAGTTATCCTTAGGTCGCAATTCGCTGTCTTCCCACTTGGATTAGTATTATATTTGTCACATATGATTTAGTCCAAAGTGAGGTGTATGATATGTTCCTAATCTAACGCTACTCCTGAAGGCAGTGGAAAATAATATTAACTAAGCTAAGCTAGGAGGGAAAGGGCAAGAGAGTCTAAACTAGCCTAAGTGCGATGAGCATCTAGTCCTTCATCATCCGTACACATCTTAGAATTCGTGCATTAATACCACTGGGATTACCAAGTGCAGATCCTAGGTACGCCACTAGGTTACCAAGTAGTCGTACTTAAATGCTTGTAATCAAGTCGTACTCATTCCGCATTACTAGGAGATAAGGGTGAGAGAGACTAATTAGGAAAGCAATAAGTAACAATTAAATAAATAAATAAAAAAGTGAATGCTGCAATGATGAAGTAATCTCGATCTTTATTGTCGATCATGTGCGTGTCCAAGTACGTCACACTCGAATAAAGGATGCCATACAATTACATTCACCACACTGTGGGCATACACTAGAAAATAATCTATCTCTGGAGGGTCAAACTGCTAGAGCTTCACTACAATCTAACCTATTCATATGGAACAAGTGAGAGCTACCTCTTATTTATAAACATTGCAGTGGACTGCGATATCGCATAAGCGAAATCGCAGGGGAAGATGTGATATCGCGGGGGATATGATATCGTGGCCCATGCGATATTGCATCCCATCATACCCCCATGACTGAATAAAAACTCGTCCTCGAGTTACAATGATTACACAGTGGATATGTATGGGATTATTGGATGGAAAAACAAATGGGACAATGCTGCAATGTGGGAAGAAAATAAGGATACAACACACCGAATATGTTACAACAACAAAATTTGGAACTCATGTAGTTCCTGGTGGTGGTGGCTCCTCCATTGGTGCCTTCCCTTTATCTTGTGCTCCAGGTTTTGAGGTTTGATGGCATTGAAGTATGGCCTGGAGCTTCTTTTCGGTCCAAGGGTCTTGTGTCATCCATGCTAATGTTCCAACGTTTGACAAAGTTGGCACTTCCCATGGACAGGGTAGTTGTGGAAACATCTAGTTGGCTTTGACGTACCAAGTCGTGAACATCCTTTGTTCCTCCTCATAGACTTTGGCTTTATCTTTGTACTCATGAAAGTCTGTTAGCCATTGAGCCAAATCAGTTGTGACATCTTTCTGTCCCTGGTAGCTGGCTTTTACCACCTCAAGATTAGAATTTGTAACATCCAGTTTCTCTACCAGCTTTTTGTGCTCTGCAAATTCTACTTCATATTTGATGTGGGTGGAAGCTACTTGCTGCTCAAGCTATGACCTCAGGTGCCTTGCTATCAACATGGCAAGATTGGCATATCTGAGATTTGCCAACTCCATCTACTCTGTCAAGTCCTAAATCTGTAAGTCCTAGTTTTTAACTTCCACTTGGTGGGTGAGGACATATGTGTCCAATATGGCCCGCCAATCAGTGTGTTTAGCACTGATGGTGTTGATTTGGGCATTGGCCATATGGATCTCCTTCTCTAGGATTTGTTTGTACATCCCCACCTAATCCTGAAAGTGCTCTTTCATCTTCTCATGTCGTTTAGCCTCATTCTGCCACACGCTTATTTCAATCACTGATTTTTGATGAATGGTGCGTACCTCCTCCATCGAGAGGGTTCAATTTTCTCTGGCTAAATGGCTCACGTCTCGGTTGACTTGGATGAATTGTTCTCGCAATTGATGAAAGTGTTCATCGAGAACATTCTTTTGCTTTTCTACAGTAGTCAACCGAATGTTGTCAGTCGCAAGCTATTTATTCTCTTCTTGCAAGGCCTTGAGTGCCTTAAGATGCGCATGAGTTTGCGCCTGTGATGCAGAGGCATCCCAAATAGCCTTCTCCTTTTCATCCACCATCCTTTTATTCTCTACAATTAATTTTGTTAGTTGCTCTATTCTAAAATTTTCTAGCTAGTCTATGGGAACAAATTGCACAGGGTCTCGCTATGCTACTTGTAAGGCCACGAGCTGCTCTTGTAGTTTCTGCACTTCAGCTTCAACATGCTCGGCCCTCACTTCGGATAAGGCCAGCTTCCCCTTTGTGGAAATGAGGTTTGATTGAATTGCTGTGACATCCTGAGGGATGTCAAATAGGGACGTCATTACTTGTCCTGTTTGAAGCAATTGGTCAAGTACATCCTCATGTTCCATAGGAGTCATTGAGTTTGAGCATCCCGTGCTCCTGAGAGATCTGTCGGCGGCACAACAGGTACGTTGAAGGATTCCTTGATGTGGTCTGTGACCACTTCTGCAACTCCCGTGACATTCTGGTGTTGCATGACCATCATAGTGGCCCCTTCACTAGTCTTTAACTACACCTGGAAAGATGTTGCGTTTCTTGAGATCTATTGTGACCATCTACTTTTCCATCATCCTATTTGAATAGATACTTCACCCCTTGTGCGATCCAATGAAATAGTAGGTTTCCTGGCATCATCAATGACACGAAAGAGGTTTGCATCATCACGACTTCCCCAACTGACTGTCTTAGCGATGGCCCTAAGATGGCTCATCGACGGTCTATAGTCTTGCGGCGGTGGCGGTTGATCCTGGCCTGTGCTAGGCCCTACTTCTTGTTGTTGGCTAGGACTTGTGGCTGGAGGTTGATTGGGTCCAACCATCGGTTCTTCTTCTTGTTCGGGTCCCAGCTCTTCGCCAGTGCTTTTTGTTGAAGCTGGCACCTTTAGTAATTCAGCATATGAAGCAGTCTGGGCTCTTCGAAGGACATCATTGGTGTACCCCCGAATACCAGCATGTTGGCAAAGCTTTTTGATAAGACAGGGGAAAGGCAACGCCATCTTCCCTATCTTTCATTCTTTGAACCACCTTAGGATCTCTATCAAATATAGATGGGGTAGGTTAGCATTAACCTTTCCCATCAACACTACACATCCTTTAGCCACATACGTCAATATTCTTTTTAGGCCCTTTGTGGGGAAGAGGTGATATGTTCCGATTTTGAAGTAAACTCTCTCTTCTGTTGTCAATTCACCAAATGCTATCTCTACCATAAGCCTTCTCCAACCAATTCTTTTGCACATCAGGGTTTGAACGAGTAGATAACCGAGCAACCCGGGGCCCTGTATTCGGAAGGTTTAACACTTCCAAAATTGCCTGCATAGAGAAGTTAACTGTCACACCACAAATATTAACAATGGTGCCTTGCTCCCTATTGTGCCAAAACTGGTACATCTCTCCTAGGTACCAGGAAGCTCTTTCAGAGAGGATAGGCCAAAAGGGATACCCTTTGAGGTGATCCCTAATAACCTTAAGAGCGAACTCTGCAAATGATTCAAAGTTCAATTCCACAATCACCGCAGCAAATGTGGACTTCTCATGGATAGCCTGAATGCAATCTTGGGGCAATGTGAGTTGTTGTCCTAGTTTAGGTGCTGCAGCAGCTCCTCCTTCTGCCTGCCCAGACTATCTAGTAGGAGGTTCATCTTGATGGATGCTAAATGATTGCTCTTCGTGTTCTACATGTTGTCCGACATGTCTTTGTCTTCCACCTCTCTGAGCTCATTTTCTTCCACCTTGGGTAGGACCCTCCTATTCTCCACATTTTGGGGCCATCTACAATCACACAAGCCAAGTGTTAGTAAGGTTTTTTTAGAATTTAAGTTATACCTTACTACTTGCCTTAATTAATGATCTTTTGTTATCACATGTGATTGTGCCTGAAAGTTTGTAATAATGAGTCCTATGACTTAGGTGGTTTCCATTTTAGTTTCTCGGTATACCTAGGGGTTAAATTATTTTTAGGCACAATTATTCTAAGTGTTATAGTTAATTACCCTAGCTGATGTCCTTTGGGCAATGATAAATTTCAAAAAAAGTTAGGCACTTTTCAGCAAGTGTCCCTCCCCCATGGCTAAACTGAACATGTCAGGTTCAAGCAAGTTCAAACGGAATAAAAATTGGAGTACCAACGAGCGAGATAGAGTGAGAAAAGCAAGGGTTGCTCAATCTCAAGTCACATAGAAAAATTGCAAAAAATCCCCCCATGTGAATGACAAAATGACGCTAAGTGTTGTGGGGGGTGACCTATTTATAGACGGCGGGGACACGATATTGCATACGATACATCACATACACGATATCACGTGGGACGCGATATCTTGTCCCTAGTGATGTGAGACACCATGAAAATATTGACTTTTGAAATGATTTTCTTGAAATTTACGTTGAAAATTGAGGACATTGACTATGATCAAGATGTTCTAGGGCAATTTCATTAATTTAAAAGGCACCATCAATGATAAGGGTGTGGATTTAATTAATAAAACCTTAGGTGGTAAGAAAAAGGTTATGTAATGGTACATCAGAACGTTGAAATTCAAAGGGATAATAGTAGGGAAAGAAAATCAATTAAAAAATGATGCTAAGGGTAAGACATGATATGTGTGAGCTTATGTCACAAGTGAGAATTACAAATGATTACACAAGTGGATCCTCCCCAAAGAAGGTTCTAACCTATAATGCCCTTGTGTAACCACACTTAAAGTGTCTGTGGGCACTAGAAGGGTCACATA
The DNA here is from genome assembly GCA_015680685.1 of Gnetum montanum. Taxonomy (NCBI): domain Eukaryota; kingdom Viridiplantae; phylum Streptophyta; class Gnetopsida; order Gnetales; family Gnetaceae; genus Gnetum; species Gnetum montanum. Next base: position 320,425 of record MNCI01006995.1, on the reverse strand, counting down.
TAATCTGCACTAACTCCACAAAACACACACATGTAATTATCACCGGAATGAGGTGAAAATTCTATGCTACATAGGACATGAACTACAATTACATGAATAGTGAGATGAGACGAACTAGAGAAAGGGATCGTAGAGATTGGGACATGAGGTAACTGACCTAGGGCACAATGAATCCTATGTGTAAGGCATGATGAAGGTGTCATTAACCCATTGTTCCAAGATCAAGACCAAGTCCATTCCTCTAACTAGTGACATCGCATTGTTTCATCCCATGATGAGCAACTATAAGAATACCATAACAGCAAGGCATATGATCACTTGGCGTTTTATTCAAGGGAGGAGTGACTTTTGTTTTGTGGCACTTTGTTTTTTCTATTTTTCTCTCTCTATTTTTTTCTTTTCTTCTTCTTTTTCGAATATTGAATCCAGAGAAGCCGCCAACCTTTAGGCATGGGTGCATGTCTTTCTAGTGGGACCCCCTAGAACAACATTAATTTTTGAGTGCCCTTTTGATTACTCTTACTCCCATTTTTCATTAGATCTACAAGGATCTTAGTACAACCACGTTGCATGATAACACTCATAGACACCATCAAAGATAATCCACAAGTCCCCTTGATGTCACACCCTAATCATTCCCTCTTGGTCCACCCTTCTTCATTTTGGGTACAATGAACAGAAAATTAATTTTAAGTTTTAAAAATGTCAAGAATATCACTGTACCCTCAAATAGAACCTCTTATTTGTAGAGTGGATGAGTGGATGTAATGGGCTCGCTGTCCAAAGAATTGATCACTTGAGACTTAATAACATAAAACACACCTCAACCAATGATCCACATGAGTGTTTTATTCATAGATGAGATTACTTACAAGAAACGTAAAAAGACAAAAACACAAAAAGATAAAACAAAAAGTTGAAAAATGAAAAACTGGAAAATAAAAAGTTGTAAAATTAAAGAAACTAAAAAATATTTATTATCCCTGCTTGTTATTAGAATGGGAGGTATCCCCCATAACTAATCGGTTGAGTATGGCAAGGATTAATAAATGAAGGATGAGGATCCTTGCATGTTGGAAGTATTGGAACGGGTCCATACTTACCCCATTGGGGTTCACACACTTGGTTATAATGAGCATAGTGGGGCACTTTATATGATGTAGTTCCCGGATAACGAGTTGATTCACTATGATGTTTGTGACCATTAGATGGTATGCAAGGATTGGTTTGTCACTCTCCACATCTGTGTTCATTGGGCCGCATGATTGTTGTTGGAGTGTGAGTTGGTGGCCCTGATGAAGTTACATGAGGTGCTGGGTTCGAAGGTAAGGATGCACCACAGCGTGGGACTTGTGCTGGGTTGAAAAACGTAGTGGCCTCAGAATTGTGTTGTCCCTTCTTATGGTCGTGTTTAAAGAAAGGACTCTTTTGATGTTGAGGAGGCTTTTTACTACTATTAGTAGTAGTAGCACAAGTGTCATTCATGGGTTGTTGTTGTGGTGTAGGCACCTTAGGAACAATTGGTGGTGATGTATAAGGAGGGAAAGGATGAGAATGCTAAAAATGTGGAGTATAAGGTGCACAAGGTGGTGGTTGTGTTGGAGGCATGGGTTGATAGTATTGAGGAGAATGGTATTGTGGTGAGATAAAGTGTGTTGGCCCAGTTATAAGCATTTGGGTTCAGATGGTATGAAGGGTGTCTCCACTCTATGGGTGGTCTCCCCCACGACTGAGATTGTTGCCATTGTGATCGAACACAGTATCTTTGGATGTAACGTGTTTCCCCAATGCTCATGTAAATGTAACAATATTGGGCATTGGCCTTTGGGGTGATCGTATAGGCATATGTTGCATTCATATGTATGATTGGCAGTTGAGCTCTTATTTTCCTTATCTATTCTTTCCAATTGTCTAATGTTTTGTCTTGCTTCTTGGGTTGTTAAAACTCTATCTCCAATAACATTGATAAATTCTCCACTTCTAATACATCCATTCCAACATCTTATTGATCTTTGCCTCGGCTTCTTCTAATGTTTGTTGTATTAGAAAAGATGATGTTTCCACCTTGAGATTGGTTGATTTCTCTTTTTTATGATCATGGACCTTTGTTAAGTTGAGATTTTGGTCCCATTGATGTTTCTCAACACTCTCCCATCTAGCCAATTCTCCTTCTTCTTTTGCTACCCACTTAATAAGCTCTTGGACTTGATGGGTTTCGTAGTTCATATAGTTGACCTTGGGCATATATCCCTAAGGTCTCTCTTGTTTCATTATGTAGCCCATCAATGATATTGTACATTAGCCTTTCCTTGGAAAACCCATGGCCTGGACAGTTGTTTAATAGTGCATAATATCTTTCTAAGGCCATGTCCAAGGGTTCATGTTGTGCTTGTTTCCATCCTTGGATTTGTTTCCTCAAGGCTGACACTTTTGTGTAGGTTTGATATTTTTTGTTAACGACTTCTACCATTGTTGACCAACATCGTATTGAATTTGGTTTTAACGATATATACCATACTTTTTCTTGGCCAACAAGTGTCATAGGAAAGAGCTTAAGTTTTTTCCAACCATTATCATTGTTGTTCCATGTGTAGGCATCGTAGAAGGCTTGTAAATGTTGTTGCGGATCTAAGTCATAGCCTCCTAAGAATTTAGGAAAGTTGTTTAAATTGAGCCTGGGTAGATGGCTCTCTTTACGATGCCTACGTGAGATTCGAATAGCCTCTTGTATTTGCGTTAGGCTTGTAGTGGCCAGTAGGGGTTCATCGTCATCGGGTAAGTTATGCTTTCGTGTTTTGGGATGACGTTGTTTTTGTTCATGTTTATAAGGAACTCCCACTTTAGGTTGTATACTCCAATCTTCATTGTCATATAGCTTGTTGGTTCTCCAATGAACTTCCTCACTAAGTGTAGCATTATCATGTTCTTGTAGGAGAGGCATTGTTGTGTGTGAATTTATGTGAATTTTTATAATTATTTCTTTCTGAGAGATATATCATTAAGCTCTATATAGTGGTCTTGTATAATATAACTAATCTAGATAACTAGCACCGTCCCTGGCAATGGCGCCAATGATAAGTGGCGAGGTACCCCTACACTCAACCAAACGAATACGAGCGTTTTCATGCACGATCCGGTCGAACTCCATAGACGAACTAGTTGTGGGACCTAGATAGTTATCCTTAGGTCACAGTTCATTGTCTTCCCACCTAGACTAGTAGTATATTTCTCACGTATGGTTTAGTCCAGAGTGAGGTGTATGATGTGTTCCTAATCTAATGCTACTCTTGAAGGCAGTGGAAAATAATATTAACTAAGCTAAGCTAGGAGGGAAAGGGCAAGAGAGTCTAAACTAGCCTAAGTGCGATGAGCATCCGTTCCTTGATCATCCATACACATCTTGGACTTCGTGCATGACTACCATTGGGATTACCAAGCGTAGATCCTAGGTACGCCACTAGGTTACCAAGTAGTCACACTTAAATGCTCGTAATCAAGTCGTACTCATTCCGCGTTACTAGGAGATAAGGGTGAGAGAGACTAGTTAGGAAAGCAATAAATAACAATTAAATAAATAAATAACAAAGTTAATGCTGCAATGATGAAGTAATCTCGATCTTTATTGCTGGTCATGTACGTGTCCAAGTATGTCACACTCGAATAAAGGATATCGTGTACGTGATATTGCAGGGGAAGACACGATATCGCATGGGCTGTGATATCGCAGGGGATTCGATATCTCGGTGGACACAATATCGCGTATGCGATATCATGGCCCATGCGATATCGCATCCCATCAATTTTATTTCCCCCTTGAAGTTTTCCTTGTTATATGCTATTGGATTTTTTATTCCCTTATTTCATTATTTAATATCCAATTATTTTTTCCTACTATTTAATTTTTTACAACATTTTCCCTTTATTCAATGCCCACCTAGCCTAAGTCTAGGCTAGAGGGTGTTCCAAGTTGGTATCAGAACTTAAGTTAGGATAACCTAGGTAGATGGGTTGCAATTTGTGTATTGGTATTAACTAGTGAAGTAAAAAAAAAAAAACCTTTTGTGTGAAGCTTCCATCTTTGCATGTGAATGTTTAATTATGAGATTTGGATTTCCCTTAGAATAACATAGTGCACAAACTAGGGATGAGTAAAAAAACCTTGTTATCAAACATGTATCAAACCTTAGGGAAGTTGTGATGTTTTAAGCTTGTTCCATTTTGAAGCTTTGATTGGCCCTAAGAAATATAGGTGGTGATGATCATAGTGCAAGTGGTTGTTTGATAGATTTGGTTTTTAAGTAGTTTTTTTTAGATGTATAGCTTGTTTGAATATGATCTATTGTGTCGTGGAGCTAATGACAAGTGAGGAAGCACAAAATAAATAAATCAAGGAAGTCAATGAAATAGGAGGAAGAGCATGTTCATGTCAATTGTTTTCAAATAGTGGTAGTGCTTGGAATCTTATACGTAATCATTGCATATTATGTGCATTTTCTTAATTTTAGCAACACCCTTCTAATTGGCTAAAGCCAAATGGAGGCTAGAAACAAAGATGCTAATGAAACATGGAAACAAACACATGTGGATTCATAAGCCTGGGAAACATATAATATAACTAAAATATGAAAATACCAATGCTGAAAAGTAAATATTCAAATTGTAACATAACTAGAACTCATATGACATTTATAGAGAATTAATATCAAACTAATACAAAGAATAAATGTCATTAAGTCATTAAGCTATAAATCAAGAAACATTTGCATTCTCTAGCTTCTTCAATGAGCCCCAAATTATATAGCCTCATCACATGAAAGAAAATGATAATTACCATTCATTAAGTGGTAAACCTTTTTTATCTCATCCATTCAACTTGAGGACAATTAGTATAGAATAGGGAAGATAGGCATGGGTACTAGACATGCATAACATGTCAGTATACAAGCATATGTAGCATCCATTCATATGTTTAAACCAAAAGATAATACCAATCATAAGACAAAGATCAAGAATCAAAATCTAAGTTGAAACCCAACAAGATCAAATCCAAGAGTAAAAATATGACATCCCTTATTTCAATACCACTAACACATCTTAGAAAGCTAGCACACATTAGTCTTAGAAAGCTAGCACACATTAGTATGTAATGTTAATATGTAAATCATGTTGTCATGTATACTTATAACAAGTCAAATATCATATACCCATAGGATTTCATTATTAGTTTCAATTATCCCTAGTGGCCTACTAACAATTTACTATTATGAATAATGCTCTAACATTCTAGAAGAACAAAAATTCAGTGAAGATACTCATGCTTCCTCTCTCCCATAGGATGGGGCCTCTAGCAAAAGCCACACTAATGCATCCTAGTGGATGTAACACACTTAATTTAGGATGTTCATCATCAACCATTCTACACTTCTTGGTGTTAGCTATACATCACATTAGAACAAACACAACATATGAGCATAATGATGACAAGGGAACTACAACAAGCTAGACTTGCACAGTACCAACATGTACAATCATCATAAAACTATAAAAATGGCACAAGAAACCTCCTTGAGTGACTTGAATTGTAACACCCTCCTATTCTACCCAAGGTTAAAAGGCATTACATTTGTCTAACTTCCTAGACCCTTGGCCATGGCAATATTCGAAGAATGAAATCAAGATATCAAGGCTAGTGAAGCATGGAATAAAACATTGAACAAACTATAGGCATATGACATTGTCTCACTAAGAAGGAACATAAGAACCATGACCACAAAAATTGTAGCATAAAGAGAATCAAAACATGTATTGAAAACTTAAATAAAAGCATTACATAATGGCTAAATATTACTTAACTTACAAAATGAGCTAGTACATTGAATTATTGCTCACTAAACATGATAGGTAAATAAACATATATAATTAGCATCCTAACAAGGATAGCGAAGTAAATAATCAAATATAATCTAAGCTAATAGAGGGAAGATAAAACTTATACATTATAAATGAAACTAATCTAATGAATGAACAAGAGATAACTAAATAAATTAAAATATAAAATAAGTTATATATCTAAGAAACTTCTTGATGAGACATCAATAAAGATAGGTTGCATCGATGCAACCCCATTAATGCATGGTAGGATGCATTGATGCAGATACATTAACATTGACATAGTCATTTCCTATATAAATGTGTGCATCCCTCACTTTTATGACATGTTTTAGTCATAGTTTTACCTGAACTATTGCAATTTCCTTTCCCTAGAGTTGGATTATTTTCTTGCTAATTGTCTTTAGTGTAAATCTAAGAGATTATACGAAGTTCTATGCGAATGTCCTTGTACCTGAACACATTGGCATGATGACAATAAGATCAAGATTTCCTATATCCACTGTAGCACATAGACTACCTTAACTTTATGTTTATGCACTTTACTTTACTTGCATTTTCCATTATTTCCCATAATTAAGTAATTAATATTATTAATGTCATTAATCATAAACACATGAGTATGACTACTTCAAGCATAACATGTTAACACTTGGTAATCCTAGCAATGGGCATTTGGCACACCCAATAATAGCCACTTGGTAATTGTTGGCAATCGTTTGGGACTACCAATGTTGGGAGCCTCCAGTTTCATGACCTTTGGGGTCACGAAATTGAAGGTGTTTCTTCAGACACAGTTTAGATGCTTGCTGGTCTCTGACAACTCCAAGGTCCAAATACCTCCAAATAAAATTAGTAGTTATGAAATGAACTAATCGTATGTGGTTGCTGTTGTGAATGTTAAAATAGTTGGTTTGTGTATGAAATTGTAATTGGCTATCATAAAAGAGATTTAACTATCTTCCTATTTTTTCCAATCACTTAGTCTATATAGTTCCTATAGTATGTTGCTTATAACAAATAAAATTTTGCAAAAATGTTTGAGCACAATTCTACCATTCTACTCCTAATTTCCCCTAGAGAGAAAGTTCCACAAGAAAACTAAAAATAGAGCGAGATTCAATGGACTTAGAAAGAGAAAAAAAAGAAAGAAGATTTGTGTGAAGCCTCAAATATTTAAGCAAGATAAATTGATACAAGTAAACTCTTTGCAATGAAGCTCTTCTAATTCAATCTAACTACAAATTGCCCAAACCCTCGGAGCTCAACTAGAAATTTCATAAAAGATAATTTTGTTACACTACCAAAAATTTTGTGTAAACAACAAAGTACAAGCTTATATTTTGACTAGTTAATAGTTGTCAAGAATTGCATTCAATAGAGCTTTCAAAAAAATTTACAATTTTAGGATTGAAATACTAAGGTAATAAACTTTAAAAATAAAGAAGCTATTTCAATGCCATCAAAGTATCAAAGATTTTCTAGGTTTCCTAAACTCAAACAGGTAATTTCCCTAAGACATTACTATGAAATTGCTCTAGAGGCTTTTCAAAAACATAAGTTCTTTTATGGAAAACATTAATAGATGTGTAATATTGCACAAAAATAGAGCTATAAAGATAACCCAAAAAAATCCCAAAATTAAATACCAAGCACGACACTATCTAAACTATTAATTAGTAATTACAACAAAATGGGAAGAAATGAACTCACAAGATTAAAACAAAGAAGTTGAATTGATGTCTTTAACAAGCCATGCTTTTGCACTTCCAAGTATCTTCCTCCCTTTTTCATTCTACCTTCAAGCCTTTTTATAGTGGCTTTGGATAATTACAATAATCATGAGAGGAGTAACAAATATCTAAGATATTTAATCTTAACCGCATAAGGAGTTATAACTTCCATGGGAAGTTATGAGAATTTTAAGCCATATTTGGCAAATGTCTTCTTGGTAATGGAAAATCAAAATTAACTACAAATATCTTAGAGTTTTAGTTGTAACTATCCTAAGGAGTTACAACTTTCCTAGAAAGTTATAATTTCTAGAGAAATAAAATCTATATTTGCTAAGTGTTATGAGGATAACTATTCAATGAATATATATATATATATATATATATATCAAAGCATTTGAATTTTGACTACCCATATGTTTTGCACCTCTCACATATAGTTGAAGGAGCAACTCGAAGATCATGCAATTACACAAATAGAGACAAGACATGTCTCTGTAATATTTGTTTATCTTTCTTATGCTTGGGACTCGTTGATTGCTATTTGCTTTCCACTGAATTCTATCTATCCAAATCATCAAATCATTTGTAAGTTGAAAGGTTTGATACTGCAAAAAGCATTAAAACAAAATTTTGTGCAATAGCATTTATATCTAGGAATAATTCTGGCATCAATAGCTGGACCCCTCGTATTCATTGAAAAATTTTGATGAAAATAATTCTTGCTAAAATTTGGGCTCAAGGAACTACCATAACCCTTCAAATGGTGAGGATGTATCCTTATTCCAATTGCTCCACCTCGTGTCGATCTCAACCAAAACCATACATGTTGATTGCCACCGTAGAACAAAATCTTGTCATTGTGTCCAATGATGTTGCTATGTAGTGCTCTATGTCTAGTTTCTACTACTATGAGCCACACATTTCGAAAAAAACCTGCAGTAACTATTATCACAATTCGTTGGAAGCTACCATGTTGTGCACTCTATGGGTCCAAATTGTACACCCACTTCCTACAGTTCCAATGCTGATGGTACATCCAACACATCTTCGCTTGGATCTAGAACGTTGTCCACTTTGTTTTTGTTTGTAGGTTTGCACAAGGGCTTATAGTTGCATGGCCAACTGTGGAGTTTGAAAGATGTAGAGAATCTATGTTGCTTATAGCAAAATCATTGATGCTCAGTAGGATTTCAAGGCTTTTGAGGCCATTGACACCTTCGTTTTCTTATCGACAATTATAGAATCACTATTATGATCAACAAGAAACCATGAAAATATCTTCCTTCATAGAAAGAAATTTTTTGGCACTAAAGCATGAAAATATCTTCCTTCATATCAACACGGCCATGTTTCTTGTAGGCACTATAGGCCTCATCGATAGATGAATGCACCAAGGCAAGGAAGCTTTGAAAGTTATCATTGGCATTGTCATTCTCTTTATTTCTATCATCGGTGGTGTTGCTTACTGGATTGCATACTTATGTGCTCGTTTCCTAGTAATTGATATTTGGTCAATCCCCTACTCTCTAGATTCCAAGGCCATTGTTTAATGTGTTTAATCAACTGTGTAAAAATTGTGGCTTGATTTGGTGGAATTTTTATCGAATGCTACCTCACATGGAAAATTAGAAATCCTTTTATTTACAGCATGCTTTATCTAATTATTATAAAATATTTCCTTGATTTTTCTAAGATAATAAGCCTGCATACTTTAAAAATATTTTCTAATTGAGTGTGTTGTGTAAAAATATTGTCTGAATTCAAAATTTTGAATCCACATTCTTTGTTTTCAGTTATGGATTACACACATAGCTAATTTGGTACAAGAAAACTTGAATTATGGGAAGAATATGAACACCAATCTAATTTATGATTTTTTTTTTCTTTTTGCTTCATTAGAAAGTTTAGTGATTCTTGTTGTTTTTGCATGATCACTTCTATGAGCAAATTTGATCTAAGCATCAACTTGATTTTTAATTTTAAGTAAAGATGGGTATTGCCATCTATGTCTTACTCACCACCATCAAGAATAAAACCTAGAACCTATTGTATCTCTTTTTCTGAAAAATCCTCATGATTTTCATTATCATTATATTTTATTTTTTAAAATTCAAAATAGACCATATAGTAGACGAAATTCCCTTTTATGCTTGTGACCTAGTAGTATTAATACTAGTTTGGGGTGTATACAGCAAGTGGGAATGGTTACTCCATGTTAGGATAATTAGTTACTAAATTAACTAATTAGTTAAGAAATAATCATTAAAATTTTATTCAATCATCTAGCTGTTAGGATAAAAATATCTTAAAAATAATTACAAAAATATACATCATATACCTTAACCATACTTAGTCATATGCATTGATAATACAAAAGTATGAGTTAGGAAGACAATGACTTTGTAACTACATGATTTACTATTTAGGAATATTGGCTACTTGGATAACTAAGTCTATGGAGTTCAACCAGATCACTTGTGAATGCTTGTGATTTGCATGGTTGGGCATAGGGAATACTTGCTGCTCATCATTAGCATAGTTGCTAGGGACTTAGTCTTGCTAAGTGGGCAAAATATTGTTAATTAGCAAATTCATACACAAGTTTTGTGAGGAAAATATAATGAAGTATCTCTCATAATCATAATAATATTATAATCCATGGACACACTTACATCTATTTTTGAAATGAATTCTACTCACAGGAAAGAATCTCCACTTCATGATGAAAAAAATAATAGGGAAGAGGAGAGGATGCAAATGACCAATGAGAAGTCTCAATAGTTGAAAGCCATTTATGCCCATTTGGATTCCTATTATCTAGACTTTACCTTCATCATCCTTTAGGATGATCAACTATGATGGAGAGATATGGATGGTAGCATTGTATTACCTCTTTACCGATCCATTCTTGCCATGCTTATGACCCAACTCATGAGGTTAGATATCGAAATAGTCAAGCATGAGTATAAAAGCACAGAGTAAGTTTCTCAAGATTACCAATCTACATAAGCATAGCTCTGAAAGGATAAACACATGGAGGCTTACTATGAAGCCTCTAGAGGTAAATCAATCTTGACACCATTATATTTATAGTTTCATAAAGAGGTAAGGATTTCTTGTCTAGCCACTCTTAATACATAGATTCACCTCCTTTTGTTGATGAGAATACCTTTAACAAATGATTGTAGTTCACCTTAGAGAACCTTGGTGATGGGAAGACAATGTCCAAAGACCAAGGAGTCTCAAGTGGCAAATCTCATATTCATTTATCTAAGGACAAGAAGAATGAGAAGCATAAGGAAAATATAAAAAGAAGGATCATGATAAGGGCCGAAAAAGAAGGATTGGAAGACATCATTCTTCTAGTCCACTATCTTTATCATCCTCCTTAGCAAAATTTGATAAGAGAAGCTACCGCAGAGAAAAAGACAAGAATAGTTAGGATCATGAGGAAGATGATAGGTGGTTCCATCATGATGATATGACCCAGGATGAAAGTCAACAAAGGGAGGAGCAAGAACATTGTTAAGAAAGGAGGCATAGTAGAACTTACCATTGGAGGCATGATTATCATAGGGACCACCATGTACATAATGATGATGATGAATCATTTCTAGCCACTAGGAACATGTTGAATGTCCTAGAAGCAATTAGAGTTCCTACCAGGCATCAGAAGGATAGTAGGATTAAATAGTTGAACATGAATAATATCCCCTAATATCCCCAAGTGCAAGAGAAAATATAATGTAGATTCATAGAATCATATGAAAGCTTTCCATGGTGCCTATGCCTTACAAAATATTGAAAATGATTGGTAGAAGTTGAAATTGTTCCCATGGAGACTCATAAAAGAAGTAGAAAGTTGATATTGGTCTTTGCAAGAAGAATCCATCTGCTGATGGAGTACAATGTTAGTACTATTCAATGATAAATGCCAAATGTACTCTTAGGTGTCCAACTTGAGGAAGAAGATCCAAGGATGGAAGCAATAGAATCATAAATCCTTAAATGTGACACTGGGCAAGTATTATTATTTAATGCATCAATGCCTAGGCCATGGGTTCTCTCAAAGGAAACAACTTTGTCATATCATAGATGGACTCCAAAACTAAACAAGAGAAATTCTTGGGGTCTATGCTTGAGGGAGAATTTTTAAGATGAGAATCCATTAGATCCAAAGGCTAATAGAACATGTGGCCAAGGAAGAAGGGAAGTTAAAAAAATGAGAGAGTGCAAAGGAGTACAATAGTGATCCCTCCATTCATAAAAGGTAGGTACATTTCTGTGATACAGAGGAGAATGCACCACTTGATGAAGTAGTATAAAAAAAGACCTCGTTGATATAAAAATATGTCTCTAAAATATTGGTCAAGGTGGATAAAATGTGACTCCTTAGATGAGAAGTTCCAAACTACTTTAAAAATTGTAAAGGAGAAGGTAGAGTAGGGAAGTTGTAAAAAAGACAGAAGGAGAAGGAGATATATAAACAAGGGGTATCCATGACAAAAAGGTAAGGCTACCATGGTAGATAAGGTTGCAAATTCTAAAACCAATGATGAGGGATGTGACATCTATTAGTACAAACATCCAAAGGGATGTTGTCCTCTGATGTTGTATCTATAAGAATATGGGATGTATGCCTTGAATCTAAAATTTTTTAAAAGGTAGCCATCTAGGAGATTAGCTTATCCTTAAGGAAATCCAAGGCAATAGTTCCACTAAACACAATACCATCTGAGTGGATTGCCACCTCAATCTTAGGAGAAATATCAGCAATGACAAAATCCAGGGTTGTGAGGGATGCTACCACCTAGATAACAATACCCTTATGAGCAACCATATCCCTATGGATACTATGTCTAGCATCCTATATCTTCTTGTGGCTATACAAGCCATAACCCTTTTAATTATGACTAGTACCCTTAAGAATATCATCAAATCCATACTTCGCGATGTGATGCTTCCTCTACTTATCCTCCTTCCAAAACCTCACCCAAATTTGCACCTTCAAATACTACTCCCTTGCCATCTACTTCATCTATATAATGTGAGATTCCATCATAGCCGTAGCAAAGAAATGCAACTAGGGTTGTTAAATTATAGCCAAATAGCCATCCGAGTGGTTTTAAATCTAAAACTCAAAAGTAAGATTTCTTTAGGACCAACGGTTCACCAAATTGTTAGTAGACACTTGCGGTCACTAACCCTGCATCCACCACATTTGAAATAATCATCAAGACTCCTTCAAACCAACTATCCTCCAATGTGCATACTTTCATGTTGACTCATGCAATTACTAATTGAATCAAGGTTGGCCATATTCCTAGGAGACAATTTAATCTTGAGAGTTCCCTTATCTACTTGTGAATTGTTGGGAATAATTTGTGCAAGGCTTTACTAGAATTAGATTCTAGAGTAAATTTAATTTCATAGGAAATGTACAAGACTTGGAACTTGCCTCTATTAAAAAATGCAACATTAGACTAGAGCTTTCTGATTAGTCCATCATTATTCTCTTGGGATTAGTGGAAGACATTATGACCACCATCTATGGATGGTCTTATGTTGCAAACTTCTTGGTGATCCATGTTGATAACTACAAGGGGGACTTCCCTATTATAATAGGAAGGGCTTGGATTAGTACAATTGATTTCAAGATGGGATTTCAAGATTTTGTTTTTGTAAAATCTCCAAGGAAAATGAATTTGGAAAAGTGGAAAAGAAGTGAGTTCCATGCATTGGGTATAGTGATATAAGGTACCATTATGTGAAGAAAATATAGACCATACAAAGTACATCCATCAAAGCATGAAAAAAGTGTGTCAAAGCATCTATAGTTCAAAAGTGCTTGTATGCAGCATCAACAAAATAGGAGGATGCCTAGTGGATAGCAAAAAAATATGGGGCAAATTTAAAAATATGCATGGAATAAACTAAAATCCCCATGAGTGCTTACATTGAATAAATGGATGAAATAGAGTAGATTAGTAGCCAATTCTCCCATGCATAGACTAAGATGGATTGGGGAGAGTTGAAGATCCTAGAACAAATCAAACAAGAGATCCTTGAACTAAAGGCCTTACTAGCAAATCTGGAATATGCTTATCTTAATTACAAAAAGTAGGTAATCATCAATGCCTATCTTGCTTAAGCACAAAAGAAGAAGCTATTGAATGTGGTTAAAAAATGTCCAATAGCCTTTTCTTAGTCATATCATGAACTGATAAGAATAGATCCAAGAATATGCTGGCATTGGATCTACAAAGATCCCTCCATCAAACCTAAGTGGCAACCACAAACAAGATTGAATCCTATGCTAAAGCAAGTTGTAAAATATAAAATTGAATAGTTTCTTAAGGTAGAATTCATTTATCTTATTGTAGATAGTGAGTGCATTAGCTCATTCATCATTGTATCCAAGAAAGGTGGTAAATGGAGGGTCTACATAGAATATAGGCTGTTGAAAATGACAACTTTCAAGCATTATTTTTCATTGTCATTTGTGGACTAAGTGCTAGATACTATTGTAGGGCATGGCTACTATAGTTTTTTGGATGGTTATAGTGGCTATAACCAAGTCTAGATTATATTAGAGGACCAGGCCAAAACTACCTTTACAAGTTCTTAAAGGGACTTTTGCATACAAAAATATGTTCTTTGACCTATGCAACACCCCTGCTACTTTTTAACATTCCAACAACAAATTAGCAATGGTGTAGAAGTCTTCATAGATGACTTCTCCACTTATGGTACCACTTTTGAGTAAGCCTTGGACCATCTTAAGTAAGTGTTGAAATATTGCATAGAGACAAACTTAAGGCTCAATTGGCAATAAAGCCATTTAATGGTCCAAGAAGGAATAGTCTTGGGACACAGAATTTTGGAGAAAGGAAATGAGGTGGACCTAGAGAAAGTATGGTTCATCCAAGAAATCACTAGATAATCTAAAATGGTCAAAGATCACTAGTGAAATTAACTAAGATGGATGCACCCTTTAATTGGACTAAGGAATGCGAGCATGCATTCCAAAAATTAAAGCAAAAGCTCATAGAAACTATTATTTTACATACTCTAGATTGGTCAAGACCTTTCCACATCATGATAGATGCATCCAATTATGCATTGAGAGCAATGCTTGCACAATTGGTTGATCAAAAATGTTATACTATATTCATTGTGCGAGCAAAAGCATTGTAGGTGCACAACTAAATTATACCACTACTAAGAAGAAGCTCATGGTGGTGGTGTACTCCTTGGAAAAATTCAAGCACTATGTGATTAGATACAAAATTTTTATGCACATGGATCATAGTACTATCCATTTCTTGATGAACAAGCTAGCAATGAACCCTTGTGTCATACGATGGCTGGTGATTTTACAAGAGTTTAATCTTACAATGGTGGACAAAAAAGGGACTAAGAATGTGATTGTTGATTACTTATGTGATGGGATAGCAAAGATGATGATGAGCTTTTATTTGATCAATTTCTAAATGACCTCCTCTTTGCTAAATCCCTTGATTTTCAAACTTTTGAGGGTACCAACTGGTATGATGATTTCTTCTCTTATCTTCTCACTCATGAGACTCAATAGGAATGGGATAACAAGAAGAAACAATAGCTTCTTCATCAAACCAAATATTACATGGAAATTTAAGGAAACCTTTACAAGGTTTATGTCAATGGCTTAGTGCAATGGTGTGTGCCTGATGCTAATCAAGAATCCTCCAAGATGCTCATGAAGGTCATTGCAAGGGTCATTATGTAGCTAGAAGAACGTCCATGAAGATCCTCATGACAAGATACTTATGGCCTACCATTTTCAAGGATGTTCACTTTTTTTTCCATTCATGAAAATATTGCCAATGAAATGGAGGAATGACAACCTGAATGAAAGGGCCTCAATAGTGGTTTCAACCATTAGAGCCCTTTGACATCTAGGCCATTGACTTCATCAAACCCATCACTTCCATGTTCAATGAAAAGATGTACATCATCATAGTTGTTAACTACTGCATAAAGTAAGCCAAAGTAATAGCTGTCGCTGATTGCTCATCTTTCACTATAACATGGTTTGTTCAACAAAATGTTGTGAATAGGTTTGGTGTGCCAAGAACACTTATTTCTAATAATGGAACTCATTTTATAAGAGCTACTTTTTGTAAACTAATGCAACTCTTGGGAGTGCAACATAAACTAACAATCCCTTATCATCCCCAAGCCAACAGTTAAGCCAAAGTCACTAATAAGGAGATAACTTGAATACTAACATGTATAATTAGTAACTATAGGAAGGACTGGAGCACGAAACTCAATGATACTCTATGGCCTTTTTGATTCACATGGAAACTTCTTATTAGGTACTCTCATTATGAGTTAGTGTATAGGAAGTTACTCAAACACCCAATCCAAGCTAAGTTCTGTATGCTTTCAATAGCTTCTGAGCTTGACCTTGACCTTGATCTAGTACAATGAGAACACCTCATGATACTAAATTTGCTAGATGAAAATTGACAAGTAGCCTTAACTATGAATGAAGTGCATAAGGTGCATGTCAAATAATATCATGATGCACAAATAAGAAGAGTTAAGTTTCAATGTGGCAATAAGGTCTTCTATTGGAATCCCATGCATGCACCTCAATGTATTAAATTTCAAACATTGTGAGAAGGACCTTATATCATTCATACAAGTTTTTCTTTTGGTGCCATGGCCATTTAGCATATATCAAGCTTAGAGAAAAGATTGTTGGTCAACATCCAACAAGTAAAATATTTTCTAGAACCTTACGTAATTGATGGAGCTGACACCTCAACAATCATGCAAGCACACTATTTTTTAGATCTCCCCTTTTCAACTCAGTCATGGGAGAGATGGCCATCCATGCTAATTTCTTGTAATGACTAACCCATTTTTCACATTTTTTTTTACATTTTTCTTCATAAGTTTCTCATTGTCTTAACTATTTTATCAATTATTTTATAAATTTTCCTTTTCATTAATCTTATTTTTTAATATGTTATCTTGTTTTATATGGAATCCCTAATTTTTCCAATACTACTATTAATACTAGGAGTTAAAAAATGTAGACCTCAATCTAATGATTGATTTGCTTATGGTCAAATTTTTATCTTTGGATTATGGCCTCTATTGAAAAGTTGTCAATTTTCTCATGATAATAAGTAGTAAGACCATGACATTCATCCATTCCATTCATTCTACAAGAGGCTCTACATCTTGGGAGCATGAGGTCCTTCTAATTAAAACTAAAAGTAACCAATGATTTGGATACATAATAGACTCGAAATAGACCAAGAAGGAATGAGAAAGGATGTGACTTCAAGGGGACTTCTTGTATTCTATTTTAACTTTTTTTTTCAAGTTTTATGTTTCTTCTCTATTAAAGGAAGCACATTTTTGCATGATGTGGTTCCCATGAAAGAAAAATAAAGAACGAGAATTCAAAGCACATCCCTTAAATATAATAATAGGCCACAAGCACTAGTTATGAGGCTAGGAAGACATGTTACCCATCCTTGAAGACATGCCTCTAACTAAGGCCCTTCCTATCTTCCTTCTTTTCTTTTCTTCTTATCTAGGAGTAGTGGTTGTCCTTTGGGATTTGTCATGAATTTTTTTATGATCGAATGGCTAGGATATGATAAAGAAAAGTCATTGAAAGTGGATGAACTTAGTCTAGACTAAGGATGGAATTATATTAGATCATCCTAATGACACACTTTACAAGGATCTCATGTGATCTTAATATATATCATCTACCTACAATTTTCTCTCTCTACCATTATTCTTAAACCCTAACCTACCACCCCCACTACCTTATATCATGATTAGTTGATGCATTTGTTATGAGGATCCCATAATCTTATGACATTTGCTCCATTGGATATGAGTTTTAACTTGAAATAATCATTAATCATCCTTGGTGCATACAAACTTCTTAGGATGAGGACATGCAAAGGCATCACAAGCATAAAGTTTATTCTGGAAAGGATCCACTTGCATTTCCTTTGGCATCCCTCAAGTTAAAATTTCTATCCATTGGTCAACTGCACGATCAATTTCGTTTGATTACATTTAAAAATTCTAGATTTGCTTAATTTTGACATGTCAAATTCTTTTTAATTTGCTCAAGCTCCTTTTTCAAGCCAACGTTATCCTCTTCCATGCTTTTGCAATCATTATGTATCTTTTTGGCTTTCATTGGGCTCTCATTTTGTCCCAGAATTTTTTGAGATTCCTCCATTTTCCAAATGCAAAAGTTAGCTGCAAAAAGCTACGTTGATGTAGTTAGATGAGTTAATGTAGCCCCATCAATGCATTCTCATTGATGCATTAGAAAAATGCTATAAATATATGCGATACTTAGCCATTTTTGCATCATTTTTCCAAGAAGTAAGAGGAGTTTTTGCCATTTTCACAATCCACAAACCTTCCAAGAGCCATGATTTTGAACTCACTATTACGATGTAGCTTGTTTTTTGATCCTTGTGCTACCAAAGGTAAGCTTTATGTCATGGGGGATATAAACCTTTGGTTTTTTTATGGAAAGTTTTTCAAAATATTTCTAACTTTCCATGGTTAACCTATTAAAATGAACTATCATAAAAGGTTAAGACCATTACATAAACTCCTATAGCTAACAAATAAAATAATATTAAAATAATTCAACTAGCAAAGATAACAAACAAGCCCAAACATAACCTGATCTAATGAGAAGGACATCATAATAACTAAGGGTTATGTAGTAAAAAGATAATCATGGGTTATAGTTGTGATCATAGATTGCACTAAAACGAGGACTGTAGAAAGGAGGGCCTTCATAGACCAGGGAGAAGAAACTAAGAGGAAGGGACTAGCAGTAGTAGCCATAATAGCCCCAAGAACAAGAACCAAAAGTAACCAATGCCACTGGACTGCTTCAAAAGGAACCTAAAGTGGAATCTATTTTCCATATTCCTACTGCTGAAATAGGCCAATCTAGGAAAGATGAGATCTTGAGGCTAAGGCCTAGCCTAAAGGTCACTTTAACTAAGGCTTTCCTAGAAAGAATAAGGACCATGGAGGTTTGTTGTGACTAGAAAATTTGATCGTTAGAAAAAATCGAAGGATATCTAATGCATAGCAGTTCTTCAACCCATAAATCCTTAGGGCCTTTATGGAAAAAATGGGATTTGAGGTGCCCTAGCTAGTCTGGTAGAACAACTAGGGACTTACAAAATGCAAAGAAAATAAATTGTGAAAATACAATGCAAAAATTATAGATCTAGAAAAAAATGTAAATGCAAATTGCACACACAATGAAACCTTAAAATGTTATTAAAACAATAAAGAATGGATTTCAGAAATGTGTATAAAAAATGCCTATGAAACTAAAGGCATGGTTCGCTAGTGTAGGAGTTCAAAGCCCATTGAAGTCGATGCAATCTTCTCCATGATCTAGGTACTAAGCCACTCCTGATGCTTTTGAACCTCCTCTTTTATAATCTTAAATCTTTAGTTTGGCTATGGTGGAAGTTGATAAGTGTGAAAAATTCATGCTACCCAGGTGCTCTACATTGGGAGTTAGGAATCCCAGGAGTACAGCGTGGAGCTTAAAAGTTCATAAATTTCAAAGGGAAATTGCAAAGTCATAAGGTCATAGAGTTTCTATGCTATGTTTAAGAGAAAACAAGTTTGGAAACTTACGAGAACTCTTGAGAGCTTGAAAATGCCCTAGTATAGAACTTCAAAATTACTAAAAAGTGTAAAGTGCTAAACTGTGAAAAATTGTGGAACCTTTTAAAAATAGCTAAATCCATAAATGGTTTTTGAGGCTAGTTTTTATAGGTTTTGGACCATGAAATGGTATGCAAAATGACTATGATTTGGTTGTAAAATGGCTGCCAAATTTTTGCCTTGTTCAAGTGAGATGGGTGCCCAAATTTGGGGGGTTACTATACATAGTAAGTGCTTCCCCCATGGTCATTCTATGTACTATAAATAGTAAATAGGGCACATCTTCAATGTTGGAGATGAATCTTCCATGCTAAGCTCTCCACCATGCTTGCTGAAGTGGTTGGTCAACGTTCAAGTGCATGAAGTGATGAATTTTTGCTTTTGTGACTTCCACACTGGGGAATGCAATTTTCAATGCTGGGGATGAAGACTCTATCCTAGGGGAAAACTTCCACATTGAGGAGGAAAGGTTTCCAGGCTATTCATGTAGTCTCCATGTTGAAGGAAGTTTCCAAAACCCCCATCCTTCCACACTGGGGGTATGTGAGGTTTACCTCTTGCATGTGTTTCTAGTGTAGAAAATTGTATACCCCCCATAAAATTCATCAAATTACCTTTCTTGAGATTCCAAAAGGCATTTTGACCCTCCCATGCCCAAATATAGATACTATGTGACTTTTTTCACTTAGGAAATGATGCTTTAACCACTTATGAGGCATTTTTAGTCCCAAAACTATAAAGTATGTGAAATTTTTCACTATGGGTTACAATCTTCATATTTACAATGAATGTTTGCCTCAGGTTTCATGGGGTAAAAGCTACATGATGAAAATTGGCTATAACATGCAAATTTTTATGGTGTTTGAATGACCCCTCTTTGTTGGTGTTTGGAGGATTAACCCAAGAGGCACTGACAAAGAATACAAAACACCATTGCATATTATAACACTACAATGCATATAGGCCATATGAGAATTAGGCTGTCCAAGTCACCAAAGTTTCTAGTTTAAGGTTGTTGCAAGCCATGGTACCAGTTTGAAGCCCTAGTAGGCTGTGTTGCTGATTTAAGGCCATACTAGACCATTGAAAGTAGGCTCTCTTGTCGATGATCACTGGCTACATGTAGTATGGCTTTAAGTAGGAATGATTGAATGGACTGACTAGCTCATTTCCATACATGTTAGCTATTTTGAATGCACCATTCCCATAGGCTCTAGTGACAAGAAAGGACCCTTCTTAGTTGGCTGAGAATTTGTCCATGCACTCATGGATGGCTTTGAGGACCAATTCACCCTCCTTAATCTTATGCATGATCAATTTATGGTGATGTTGTTGCTTCTACCTCTCTTAATAGTGTTTGATGTGAGTGAGCATTTGCATACGTTGCTCCTCCACTAAGTCTAGGGTTGTTGTCTACAACTCCTTATTCATTTTTGATGAAGTTGGTCAAGGCTACTTAGAGTGATGAAACCTACAATTAAAAAGGTAAAACAACTTTAGAACCATAAACCAAGCTATAAGGAGTCATACCAATTGTCATGCAATAGGTTGTTTTGTATGCCCATAGTGCATGGAAAAGCCTCTCATGCCTTTTGCACTTACTATTGTTAAGCATCTTTTTAAGCAAGTTGATGATGGCTCTGTTGATGGATTTTTCTTGTTCATTGGCTTGAGGGTAATAGGATGATGAGAAAGAATGCTTAATACCTAGGTTGTGACAAAAATATTTCATTTCATGGCTACTAAATTGTGGTCCATTGTATGTCACTATGGTCATGGATATGCCAAAATAGGCTACAATGTTATCTAGGATGACTTTGCAAACTTGTTTTGGATGTAATCTTTCATAGGGGAATAGCCTTAACCCACTTTGAAAAATATTTGGTTACAATGATGATGAAGCTATGTCCTATGGAAGGCTTAGGCATTATGGGCCTAATGATATCCAATCCCCATCATTGAAATGACTAGGTTATTTCAGTGGTATGCAACTTAGTTGGTGATACATGTATAAGGTTGCTATATCGTTGGCATGTGTCACACCACTTAACCTTCTGTAGGAAGTCATTTTCCATATGGTACCAATAGTCACCTAACTATCTAATCTTAGCAGCCATAGCTCTAGGTCCTATATGTCCTTCACAAACACCCTCCTAAACCTCCTCTAGAACTATTCTAGCTTTGGTTTTACCTAAGCACTTTATAAAGATGTCATCATAGGATCATCAGCATAATGAATTATCACCCATGATGAAATACTACTTCGACCACTTGCATACAACATCCTTTTGAACAGTAGTTAGGCCTTGTGAGGATTCTTCATGCATAAGGTAAAACTTGATATGGTCATACCACTCCCTGACAGGAGCAATATGAATGACAACCACAAAGGTATCCTCAATATTCTATGTGATGGGAGTAGCACAGTCCATAGTTAACAGCAACTTGCTAAACACATTTGGTGTCACACTAAGGGTTAATGTTACAATTGCATTGGCTATGAAATTTTTGTTTTAGGGTATGTGTTGGATATTAATGTTTGTGAATTGTTGTAATAATTTCTTCCTTAGGTTATACTAAGGTTGTAAGTGCTTGGCTTTACATGCATAGATTTTGGTTACTTGGTTAACCACGAGTTGTGAATCGCCTTTGATCGCTAAGCATCTAATTCCTAGGTCACGAGCTACCATCATTCCTCTAATCAAACCTTCATACTCTACTATGTTGTTGGTACATGGGAACATAAAACGATGGGCAATGGATTGAATTTCACCAAATGGGAATGTTATGATGGTAGCGGCACTAGTCCCATGGGCAATTGAAGCTTTTTCAAAGTGCATGAACACCTCATAATCCTTGAGTACTTGGATAACAATGTTAATGTGTTCATTAGGGAACTTGGGATCTATGGTTGCTTAGTCATAAATAGGTGAAACTGTAAGTTGTATGGCTATAGCTTGACCTTTCGTTGAGGATTGAGAGATGTAATAAATGTTAAAGTCTATGGTTATGTCTTTCCATTGGGATATACGACTGCTTTCATAGATGTTGGTAATTATGGCTTTGAGTATGTTGTCCTTGAAAATGATGTTGACTTGGCTTCTAAAGAGGTAGTATCTCCACTTCTTCAAAGAGAAGACTAGTGTTAGACAATATTTCTCCACTTCAGTGTATCAAGTCTCGTGGGCAACTAATGCATGGCTAAGGTAGTATATAAGCATTTCTTCTTCATCATCATGTTTCTAATAGAGTAGAGAAGCAATGGATGTATCAGAGATGACAAGATAGATGTAAAATGGTTTACCCTCTTGTGGAGGATAGACTATCAACAATTGTGTCAACTCTTACTTAAGGTTTTCAAAGTCCTCTTGGAATTAAACCATCCACTCATAGTGAACTCCTTTTCTAATCAAATGTTGCATGGGCTACAACTTAATCGTAAGTCTAGTAATAAACCTATAGATAAATTGAAATTTGCCTTGTAATCCTTGAAGCTCCTTGAGGTTGGTAGTTGTCACTAATTTAGATATGGCCTTAACCTTATTAGGATCAACACATATCTCTACTTTGGAGACTACAAAGCCAAGCATCTTATTGGTCTTGATACCAAAGACACACTTCTTAGGATTGAGCCTAAGCTCATATTTGAGGCATCATTTAAGCACAAGGTGTAGGTCATTAGCATGGTCATTGGCTATCTTGGACTTAATGGCTATGTCATCTATGTAATCATTAAGAAAGCCTAGCATGTAATTAGTGAATATATAGGTCATGGCTTGTTGATAGGTCACTTCGATGTTCTTAAGGTCAAATGACATCATAGTATAATAAAAGGTCATCCATGGGGTTATGAAGATCATGTTGAGTTGGTGTTCTAGGTTGATCCTAATTTGGTTATATCCTAAGAATCCATCCATAAAGGACAAGAAGTCATGTCCGACCATAGTATCAATAAGTTGATTGATACTAGGCAAAGGGATGTCATCCTTGATATTCACTTCATTTAGGTCTCAAAAATTAATGCAAATATGGATACTCCCATTTTTCTTAGGGACTACCACTATGTTTGACACCCATTTTATGTAATTGATAGCCCTACTGAAACCTGCTTAGTAGAGATTTGAGATTTCATCATGAACTGCTAAGGCCAAATTAGGTTTAATCTTGTGCACTTTTTTCTCTACTGGTCTAATGCTAAGATCTAGTATGATGTTGTGTTGGACTAAATATGGGTCTAGGCCTAGAATATCTTCATATGACTAGGAAAAGACCTTAACATTGCTTTGTAAGACCTTGCTGATGTCTTGAGAATATTGAGGTTCTAGTGGAGAACTTAGTTTAAGGGTTTTCTCCTTAGCATTTTGTGTTGTGATAGGAATCTCAACTAGAGAGTCTTCGGTTATGTCCCCTGCTTCTAAGTTAAGGGTTTTGACTAGGCTCTTAGGCCATTCTAGAGGGTTCTCTATTGAGGATATGTGGTCTACAAGACTCTCAAGCTCAAGATCTAGGCAATCAAGGTTGATACACCATTCAACATCATAATGAGATCCCTATAGATACAAAGGCAAGTAGATTTTCTCTTAGGTACTCATACTTTGATCCTACATGTCAACCAAAAGCATATTAAGTGGAACCTGGGTAAAAGTGAATAAATAATGATAAAATGCTATAAAATTATGCAAATACATAAAAATGTAAGGAAAACAAGATCATCAATGGGGTGACAACAAACAAGCAAAGTGCAATAAGAACCAAATAAAGTTTAAACCAAGGTTAAATAAAGGAAAGTATGAGGATCAAGGCTACAAATGGTCAATGAATGTCATAATTTTGCCAACTTTAGGCCTTAGTGGGCCATGATGCTAGTTTAGAGTCTTGGTGAACTATAATGCTAGTTTAAGTCCTTAGTAGGCCATGGTCACATGATATCAAACGGTGGTCAAAGAAGGTCAAAACCCACTATTTGATACCATTCAAGGCTAGACAAAGGTAAATAAATCTATAATAAGGTAAATAAAGAATACATAAGGCTATATAAAGGCCATAGAAGGTCAACAAGGTGAATAATGCAATACAAGTCCAAAAATTATTAGGTTTTCTATGATTAGGTAAGATTTGGCTATTATAGGGAAACAATGATTAGGTTTTCTATTTTATTTTGAGGCTACAAGGCTAATAGGTGAGTTCGGGCATCAATCAAGGCTATTTCTAGGCTATTTGGACCCAAAAATCAAGTTTTTTGAGGCTTCCATGTTGGTCTTAGCATGGAAACAAGGAGCCTAAACATGGAAACCAAGGAAAATTGGTTTTGGGGTGCTCATAGGTCCAAAATTAAGGTTTCATGACCTTCCCAAGGTAGCATAAGGTTAGATAAATTAGGCACTTTAGAGGTCTATAAAGGCTAAAAAGTAGGTTTTGGAGACTTCCCCTCCTATTTCCACATTGGCCAGCATGGGAGAAAGGGGGCTTAGTGTGAAAAACTAGAACCTTAGCCAAAACATGGTTAAATGAGGTTAAACAAGCAACTGGAACCCAAATCTACAAGTTATGCATCCTCTAGCTTCATTTTGAGGTAGTTTGAGTTGATTTTGAGTGTTGAAATATGTCAAAATGGCTTCTCCCCCTTTTCCATGCTAAGCACAGTATCCTTAGAATGGAAGAATGGGGGACACTTATTTTCAATATTTAGAGTGGTTTTAGAGCATATTGACTAGGTTTCTAGGTCCAGAGGGCTGTAGACCTTAATTCTACAATTTTCTAGCTAATTTTCAGCATATTTGAAGGTTTTTTTAGGGCATCTAAGGTCTTTTCCCCATGTTTCCATGCTGAGGAAGTTACTCCAGTGTGGAAGAATGGGGGAATGAATTTTGGAGATTAAAATGAAGTCAAACAAGAAAAATATTAAAGCTATGACATCCTGGGCTTCTCTGGCATAGATCTTTGACTTCTAAGAGTGTCACCTTACAACAAAAAGTGGAAAAGTAGCTTTTCCCCATTGTTTCCATGTTGCCCAATGTGGAAGGAGACTACCCAAGTGTGGATAAGGAAAGAATTCTAGATCTAGGCCAATTTGAGTAATAATTGACTGTGCATATTACCTTCTGGAGTTGCTAGGGCCAAGGGCTATGTCTCCATGTCAAAATTTGGTAGCCTTGAGTATTTTCAAATGGTTTGTGAGCCCCCCCCCCCCCCCCCCCTCCCCTTTTTTCCATACTAGGGCTAGGGGTCTTAGTATGGAAAACTAGGGGAAGCCATATTTTGGCCATCTGACATCATTTTCTTAAGGTTTGAGGGCTCAAATGAATATTAACAGGGTTCTAGAGTGATTGTAAGGTCATTTGATATCATTTTGAGGTGTTTAGGAGCTTCCAACAAGTTTCCCCTTGCGTTTCCACGTTGGGGATACTTTTCTTAGCATGGGAAAAGGGATTCCTAGCATGGAAGAACCATAAATCCTAGATTTGGGCCAATTTTGGCCTCAATCGATCATGCTTGCATGCCTCTAGGGTTGTTAGTGTTAAGGACTAGGGTTTGAACTAAAGTTTGGTTAGTTTGGAGGTTTTCTAGGGGTTTTTTGAGATTCCTCCCTATTTTCCATGTTGGGGCTAGTATGATTAGCATGGAAGACTAGGGGAAACCATATTTTTGGCTTTCTACATCATTTTTGGTCATGCATGTAGGTCTTTGAGGTTGTTAGTATCAATTACCAATGCCTAGTGTCAAAATTTGATCTTTTTAAGAGCTATTGAGTGGTTTTTGGGCTTCCCCCACTTTTCCATGCTTGGGTTTCTATGCTTAGCATGGAAGATGAGGGGAAGAGACTTTCTAGCCACTTATGATCAGTTTTGATAGTCCTAAAGATCTTAGGATGTGTAAACAAGGTTCTATGACACATATAGGGCTTTCCAATGTTTGTTCAAGATCTCTAGATGTTATTTTGAAGTCTCCCAAAAGTTTCCCCTTTTTTCCCATGCTAGGTAGCATGGAGAAGGTGGCTCTCCATGTGGAAGAAATTAAGAACCCTTATTTTTTATAATTTTCCATCATTTCTGGCTATGAATGTAGGCTTCTATGGTTGTTAGCATTGACTACTAATACTTGATGTTAAAATTTGGTTATTTTAAGGGTTATTAAGTAATTTTTAGGCTTCCCCCCTTTTTCCATGCTGGGGCTTCTATGCTCAACATCGAAGATTTTGGAAAAGTGTTTCTTAGCTTTTATGACCAAATTAGGCTAGGCATGAGTGTCCACAACGTTGCTGGTGTTGGCCATTAGTGTCTAAGATCAAAATTTGGTCATTATAAAGATTGTGAGTGGGTTTTAAGGCTTCCCCCCTTCTATCCATGCTATGATTGAGATGCTCAGCATGGAAGAGACCTCCCTTAACTAAGAAAGTTAGATCTAGGCTAGATTGATAGCCAATCGACCATGCATGTTAATCCTCAGGGTTGTTGAGGTCAAAAGTCAATGCTGAGTGTCAAGATCCATCAGTTAAGAGACTTCTAAGTGTCTCATTCAGTCTTCCCCTTTTCTTTCATGATGGGCATGATGGTCTTAGCATGGATAAGAGGGGGATGATAGTTTTATGCCATATTTAACTACTTTTGGAGCATTTAGAATCTTTAGAGGATTCTAGTAAGGTCTAGGAGTCAACAGGCATCAAGAAATGATCACTAGGTAGTCAATTTATGTCATTTTTAGCTTTCCCCCATCTATCCACACTAAGGATGAGATTCTCAATGTGGATAAAGCCTCCCCTAGCATGGAAACACAAAATTCTAAAGTTTCAATTAGTTTTGACCAACTTTGACTCAATTTGGTGAGGTTTTGAGGCTATTGGAGATGCTTGGATGGGTTCTAGGTCATGTGGGCCTATCTCAAGATTAAACTTAAACTAGATGGATGTTTTGGAGGTAAGAATGGATGTTAGCCCCCTTCTTCCATGATGGGTACTATTTCCTCAGCATGAAAATCCTGGGTTAAAAAAGGTAGGCTTTAGTTACTAAAAATAGCAAAATATTTGTATTTTAATGACTTTATAAAAGAGGATGCATGCTTCCACGTTGGGCATGGTATCCTCAATGTGGAAGCATGGGATTTAAGGTTGCAATATGCTTATAAGTTTCAAAATTAGAAAAAATCTCAATGTTGATGCAATTTTTGGTTAAGAGAGAAGGTGTAGGGTGGTGTCCATAATCCAAAAATTTAAAATTTTGGAAACTGAAGTTGTTTTCCACCCAAAATCAACATGAACTAGACTTTCCCCCTTTTGCACTTTAGTGCACTTAGAGTTATGGTGCACTAAATCAGCAGCTAGGGTTTCAATGTGAGCATTTAGGTTTTAAATGAGGTTTATATGTGAAATTTCATAAGTTTTGATCATAACTATCATTCTACACCATCAACACATTGGATAAGAGCTTTGGCAGAAACCTTTATTCTAGAGAACACCAATCTTTAGCGTGGAAACCTCCCATATCCCCTATAGCTAGTGTAGAACTCTTATTTTCACTTAATTTCCATCATCCCTAGCTTTGAGCTTGCCATGGCACCTAAGTAGCGAGGGGAAAAGAGCAAAAATCCTACAATCCATAAGATGGATGAGCATTCTAGGGAGCTATTCGGGTTCCTAGGCCTATCTCCATCCAAGCCTCATCCATCACCACTCCAAGGTAGGTAGTTCTACCTATTTTTACCATTGTTTCCTATGGTTTTTCTAGTTTTGTTTCCATGTGTTAAAGTCATTTTTCCATATCTAATTTGGTGGAGTAATTCAAATGGAATTTTGATGAAATCCAAACTCCTATTTTGGCTACTTGAATTTAGGTCTATAGTCATTTCATTATTTTAGTTTTTGTAAATTCAATTTTGAAAATAGGGCTTGTTGTTTCATACTTTTTTCTCAAAATTTTGGGGTAGGGATATTTTTTTTGGATCTAGGCCTTTGAATTTGTTAAAATTATATTTTAACAAAATCCTATCTCATTATTTTGGTGTGAATTTTAATGGGTTTCAATCATTTTGACTATTTCGACTATGTTTCCATGGCTATGTAAAATCTAGGTTTTTAAAATCCTTTAAGTTTTGGGCATGAAAAAGCAAGTAACTCTATGTATTTTTTTTACTCAAAAATCTACATATTTTCAAAATTTAATATGATGGGTTCATAGCTCTTCATTTACGCTTTCTGATGGCTATTATCTTGTTTAATTGGCCTTGAAACAATTAAGTTATGGTTGTTTTCCTAATGTGGCACAATTAGGTTTCTCATGTTATTTTTGTAGTTTCATGTAATCTCACAAATTTTTTTAACGAAACAATAACATTTTTGGCCAATTTTTTGCCATGAATGAGTAGGTTTTGGTTTCATATTTCCAATGGAGGTGGAATCCCTCTGATTGGAATTAAAATGAATTATTAACCAATTTTTTATCAAGAATGCATAATAAAGATGTTTGTGTTTTTGGATTATTGTCCAAATTAACAAAAAATTTCTGCATAAATGGTAAAAGGTTTTGAATTTTTTCTAAGAGTGGGTGTGTAGGGATTGGTTTAAGCTTTCAAACAATGATGGAATCACTCCATTTGGAACTCAAACAAATTTTTGGTGAATTTTTACCAAACCTATGCAAAAAGAGGTTAATGGTGATTACTACAGTTTTGGCTAAATTTTGCTTATGTTTTATGCAAATATGGTTATACATTTTTCGTTATAATGGTCAAGACTATAAAGTTCATAATTTCAAGATTCTTTTTGTGGTGGAATCACTAAAATTGAAGCCCATGCATTTTTAATGAATTTTTTGGCTATGGTTGTGTGAACAACGTGAAATTAGGGTTGCAGCATGTTACTCCTTTTGGAAATGGAAGTGGTTGATATGTATAGCTTATGTTTTTCTTTTGTTAACATGTAAAACTAATGCTTAATTTTTTTTCTTAAGAAGAGTAAAACATTTTCTATTTCTAGCAAGCTTTTACTATGGCTACATGGTTTTTTCTAAGTTTATGATGTTTTTTCTAATATGATTTTTCCAAATTTATGTGTGCTTTGCATAATTTAGATGTTTTTTCTAAACTTATGATTTCATAATTTAGATGCTATTTTCTAAATTTATGCATAAATTAGGCCAAGGTTTAGTTTTTGCTATATTTTGGTTATGGTAATAATGCTTTTATGGAATTTCTTAAGCTAATTTAGATAAACATCTTAGAGCTTTTTGCAAAAGCTAATTGCACCTCTAACTAGATGTTTTTTAAAATATGCTAAGTAATTCCATAATGTTAGGCTATGCAAGGTTGTAATAATGTTTTCTTGTGAATTCCTTGAGCTAATTTAGATAAACACCTTAGAGCTTTTTACAAAGGCTAATTATGCCTCTAACTAGATGTGTTTTTCAAATTTGCTAAGTAATTCCAATTGGTCACAACATTTTTTCTTTACTTCATGTTGGGTATTTTTGAGGCCCATCCTCATCATCATGGAGTTGGTGGGTATCCTATGCTACATTGGTCATCCCAAGACCAACATCCCACCACATAACATGTCTTTTCGAAAGCTCTCATTGTGGTTCCAACTTAGGGCAAGGGAATTCCTTGCCTACCTTCTTAAGAAATTTAGTGTGATGCTAGGGTCACACTTGTTTGTAGATGTAGCCAAGATTATAGTGGAGACCTTGTTACCTCAAGAATCCAGCCTAATTATCATATTCATTACTAACAAGTTGCCTCCTAAGACAACAAGGAAACTAGCAGATGTCATGAGCCCATGTTACCTTATAGAGAATTGGATGATGCCAAAGTATAGTTGATATAATGTTGACAATACTCTGATGGTGGCGCATAAAGCCCACATGTTATTCCAGAACCCACCTGGTACCATATATCATCTATAGGAGTGAGCATGGTAATTGTAATGCCTTTATGTTTTGGCTTAACTACCTATCCTAATTTCATTAGTTTTACAAATTTCTTGTACGTACAAGGTCAATGATCAAGGCTTGATCATCAACAATCAAATCTTGTTAATGGCTCAAACTACTTTGGACAAATTCACCAAGAGTCCTCAAATTAGAACTATTATGTATTAATAGTTAAGAGGAGGCTTTGATGCATACACCCCAAGATTCAACCTCATATACAAAAAGTGTAAGGATGATAGAATAATGCATAGATGGTGGGTAGATGTTGATAGCATGGATCAAACTCTTATAGCTGGGACCTTCACTCAAACCACACCAAAGAGAAAATGAAAGGTAAACATAAAGGCTATAGCTTCTAGTATTTCATGGCTATAACTTTAAGTGTTTTATTGCTTTGCCTAGTTGTTAAAATTTCTCATATTGATGCTAATATTTGATTATTTCTTCACAAGACCCTCCACCTTGGTTGATGTCATGATACCACTTTCAAGTTCACGTCATGAGGACATCCTTATTCTAAAGTTTAGTGAGGTGACATTAGCATAGGAGTGGTTGAGGGAACAAGCACCTGGATATGTTCAAGTAAACATCCAGCATGCATGTTTGCTCAATGTATTCATAGCACCTATCCCTTTCATTCCTGCTATATAGATGTTGCATGTCATTAACTCCTTCAATGAGAATGTTGGTCATTTTAGCAACATCATCTGGGATGTGAAGGTGAACATGGACATAGGTATGGGCCTCTTTCATGACTTGTTTGGTGTTCCTACTAATGGGGCAAAGGTTCCCACCAAGATAGTAAGGGAAATGGATCATTGCAATGAAGTTTTAGAGTGGCTTGGTGCCAACATGGGTCACTCTAGAATTTCTGTGGATAGCTTCACAAATCCTAATGCAAAGGAATCATATACTTTGTTCAAGTCTTGTGCATTTCCCAAACTATTATCACAAAAGAAGGTACTTGTCATAGTGTAGGGGTGGACCTTTAAGAAGGTCTTGATGGAGTATACCAAATTTGATTGGGTGGCTACTTTGGTTGCTAGGCTTTAGGAGGAGATCCTTAGACTTTGTGTTGGTACCTCTACAAAAATCAACATGCATTTTGCATTTTTTGAAGGTTATCTAAAGAGGTTTGTAGAGTTTTTGATGGTGTACAAGAATGGACAATGGATTTTCCAAGACCTAAGACAACTTTCTAGGCCTTGGATAAAGCACATTTATCCAATAGTGTAGGCCTCAAACTCACTAGAGGGGATGGATGATATGTTATCCATCACCACTAAGAATCTTGATATTAGGCTATGTAAGTTTCCTTATAGCATTGATGATGATGAACCTCTCACGTTTCTTGCTAGTGTCTTAGATGTTATACAATAGCATATGAAGATTGAAGGGATAGCTAGAGAGAAATTCAAGAGGCCTATGGAGGAGGCACTGCTAGCATTAGACCAACCTACCCTTGAAAGAGATCAAGTTTAGGCTTACATCATTGTAGTAGGTGTTATAGATAAGTTTTATCTATTCTTGATTATTTTAAGATTTCATTGCTATATTTTGATTTCATGTGTTAAATAGTTTTTCATGCTTCATGATTGCAGGCAAGTGACAAGTCATGATAGCCCAAGCTATCATAGAAGAGGAAAAAAGGTGTATGGAGGAGGCACTCTCTTAACTTGAGGTGTACATCAATGATTTAGATGCCTTGTTTGATGAGGTAGTGTCAAGCACATCCCCCATCATCATCCTAGAGGAGCCCATGCCTCAATGTTTTCATTTTATCTTATTATTTATCTTTAGTTTTCATCTTGACCTTTCGATGACTATTATGCTTATAGTAGTTCTTGAGTCACCAATGCAAGCTCCCATCCCTAAGTTTCATGTGAAACCATGGGTAGAGACTCTAGAAAAAGTGGAGTTCATTCATGGGATGGCTAAGGACATCATCGATTAGTTGCCTCAAGTTGCACTCGAGATAGGTAAGCATTTTTTTTTACCCTTTAGTTGTAGACTATGCTTGCATTATGGCTATCTTATATTGTGCATTATGTTTATGGTTTTATTTTATTCTTGTGTAGTGCCTTATGTTGAGTGGGACCCTAATAGAGATATATAGATTGACTCCTGGCCTAAGCTTTCCTCCGTTGTATCTAGTGCACCCTTGAAGTTGTATGAGAATATTATTGAGCTAGAAATGTCATGCATAAAAATTTCATGGGAGCTAGAGAGGTCCAATGAATCCCTATGGGATGAAGTTGTGGCCTTAAGGAGAAAGAATCAATGGCAGGAGGATACATTTAGAGATCTCCAAGAACATAAGGCCTTTGTCAAAGCCCAAGTGGCTAACTCAGGCAAGTTACAAACCAAGGAGATCACTTGAGCCTGCTACTGGCATGTCATTTAGGACAAAGTAGTGGTCCTATAGGAGATGGTGGAACAATGTATGTAGATGAACCTCATCTCCTAGAAGATTGAAGACTAGAAGGATCACTACACTTGGGTCCTAAAGTGGGGTAAGAAACAAAAGGTTCACAAGAGACAGTACAAGGTAGATTGTGGGGTCTACCTTAACTGGCTCATGGAGAAGCTGGTTGAATGACACAAAAGAGAGCTATTCATTGAAGGGATCCAAGTAGAGAGTGTTTATCAACTTTTTGAAAGTACTCTCATGGTGCAGCAATCCCCTACTACTTGGATTACCACTACTACAAGCAAGACCTCTATAGCTGCTACTACCTAGGAGCCTCCTATTTAGACTCCTATAGATATGATCGACATCCTCTGTAGCATTGATCTTAGGGATGTTGACCGGGTCAACATGAAGAGGACTAGATCCTCCATTATTTCGAGGAAGGCTTTTCACTTCTACCCTTAGAAGTTATGGAACCATAATCTCCACAAGTTTGATGTATTTTAAGCTATGATTTTGGCTATGGCTTACTAACTAGCTATATGTTGTTGCATTTTAGGCCTCAAGAGACATTTTTAGTCCTAGAAATGAGGATGAAAGTGATCCACCACTTCCTCCTTCAAATGCCAGTCAGCAACCTTCATTAGTTTAGCTTGTTGGCTATTTGTTTTTATTCTCATGTGGATGGCTATGATTAGCCAAGACTATGTTATAGATGGTTGTTATTCTTTGAAATTTTTTCCACACAATGTGGCCATGTCTTATGTATGTTATGGACATTTTAACTTTAAATTTAAATTTTGGTTTTATTTTTTACTATATGTATCTATAGTTATAGCAAACATTGTGAATGGCTATGTTGACATTTTTATTATAACATTAAATAACTATTCAATGCAATAATAGGCTAAGAAAAGAGAGATATAATAATAAAAGGGACATTGTGGCCATGTCTTATGTATGTTATGGACATTTTAACTTTAAATTTAAATTTTGGTTTTATTTTTTACTATATTTATCTATAGTTATAGCAAACATTGTGAATGGCTATGTTGACATTTTTATTATAACATTAAATAACTATTCAATGCAATAATAGGCTAAGAAAAGAGAGATATAATAATAAAAGGGACATTTTCTAGTTTTAGGCCATCATGAGCACACATTATATAGTTTTGGCAATTTAAAGCCATGGTGGGCCATGATGCATTGTGGTTACTTTGTCAATTTAGGGCCATGGTGGGCCATAATGTCATTTAACACCTTAGTAGATAATGACACCAGTTTAGAGCCTTAGTGGACTATCTTGTGTGATTATCTTTTCTAGTTTAAGGCCATGGTAGGCCATGATGCCAGTTTAAGGTCCTAGCAGACTAAGTGTGAAAAAGAAGTATATTTATAAGGCTTTTTTGATGTTTATAACATAAGTAAAAATAAATGTTGTAATAAATAGGTAAAAATGCAAACAAACTTAGGCTACATGCATAGGCTATGTGCATAAACAACAAGTACATAAAACGACATAATAAACTACAAAAGAAAAGTAAGGCTACATGGTTATTGCTGCATTTGGTCATAGGGCCATGGGAAGGTTAAGGTGAACTTCACTTGCACAGATTCTTTTTAATCTTTGCAAGATTAGGGAGTGAGTAAGGCCTACTCTATACAAGCTTATATTTTCCATTCCCTTTGCATATGATGTTAAAAGGAGTTCATCCCATAATGCATCTCAATGCTTAATGTTATCATCATTGCCTTTCTTGGGTTATTGCTCTTCATGGCTAGGAGATTCTTCTTGAAGCTCCACTTCAGACCCCTACTCTATCTCTACACTGTTGATAGCCAAGGGAACCACATCATCACCATGAATGATGATTTCACCTCCCTCATGAGGAAGGTGAATTTCTTGATGAATGCAAAAGGACACAACTCGTAATTGAGCCAACCAAGGTCTTTCCAAGATCAGGTTGAATCCTAGCATCTCTTCCACCACTAAGAAGTTGGTAGTTGTGGGGAATTTCTCTCCTACTACAAAATCCAAGGATATGGACCCCTTGTTGACAACTCTTCATCCATTAAAGGACTTAAGAGCTACTATGTTCCTAGGTTGTATCTGCTCAGTTAAGTCCAAGTGTTCAACGATGGTGCATGGGATGACATTGATTGTGGCCCCATCATCAACATGCACCCAATGTATTTTAAATAGTCCTATGTGTATTGTTATGAATAGAGGGGCTATAGTTGCTTCACCATTTTTGGGATTAACTTTGATTCCACTATTGCAAAATACTAGGAGTGTTGACTTCTCCTCCCTTAGTGAGTGAGAAACCATCATTGCATGGATGGATTCCTCATTTGCAGGGATATCCTCACTAATGGGCATGGAAGTCAACATTTTGACTCGCACCTCACGATGTATGGTAGAAGTCATGATCAGGTCATACAAGATCAAAGTTGTATTCTTTTCCTTGAGGGATTACTTGACTTGGTCTATTGCATTAAGGGATTTTTTATCATTAGTCATGGACTTATCATCTCAGTTGTGCTTTACTTCCTCCATGCACCCCAAAATGGAAACTTTGGTTTTAAGTTATTATTGTTGGATCTTTTCATCATTGTTCTAGTTATGGGCTTTGGTATTCTCCTGTGGCTTGTTGGTTGGAGTAGGTTAGGAAAATAAGATCATGGGTATAGCCAAAATGGAAGTGGGCTTTGGTGGACCCACTTCCTTTCGTGCCTCCATGTGCTTGTCACCCTTGTCATTGGGCTTTTGCTTATGCTTCTTCCTTTGTTTGGCTAATTTTTTTTAGTTGTTAGCCACTGGTTGTGAGGAAGAGCAATAGCGTTAGCCACCACAAGAGGTCATTGCACAATTGTTTGTGCTACAGCTATTTGTGTTATGTTAGGCTAAGGCACCTTGTTGATAAAAGGTTCCTTCAAAGACACTCGTGATGGTACTCTTATGACAAAGGGGGATCTTGAGCTATGGGAGGCTAAAGAAGCCCTTTCATCATAGAGGAGTACTTGAATCATGAATGGCACTCTTGCAAGTCTTGATTGTCATTAATGTTGAATGCTAAAATAACATAAGGGCTATCATTAGCATTCAACAAGTCTTTGTAGACTTGCATTGACTAGTTTTGTGGCCAAACTAGATTGGAAGCATCTAGGACTAGCTCCCCCATATCTATCATCCTTTATAGGTCATCCTTTAGCACAAGGTAGAATTCTATGTCATGACTAGGAAATAGATGATAATTGTAGAAACAATCTAGTTTGAAGTATCTAAGCAATTAGGGATCATCCTTCATTGTCCAAGTGGGATCTTTAGTTGTTTTACAGCTCATGTTTCTTTTGAGCAGCTTCAATCATTTTTTTGTGTTTCATACATCCAATTTTTAATAATTTCATGGGTAAGGTAGTGTATTTGGACTTGTCCTTTCTTTTGAAGTTGGGTCTAGCTATTTTCGATGCAGTAGCCCTAGAGATTGATGGTTGATTATTGTAGTCATTAGTGGGGGCCCTGAGTGGGTTGGCCCTTGACTCTTTTCTTGTAGTCTTTGCTTCTTTGGTTATAGTTGCTATGGCCATGTTGTTGTTTTTTTCTCTTTTCTTTATCTCTCCATGTGTGTTGATTTTTGTATGCTATATAGGCTAGATCATGACCAACCTTCGCAACATCCTTGATGTTCTTGGTGTACGAGAATGCTTAGCTAAGGGATCGCAGAACAAGATAGTAGAGTTTTGATTTGATAAAGTCATGCACTTCCCTCTTGAATATGGCTAAAAGATGGGCTTTGATAATGGGTTCTAGTATTTCGTTTAATAGTCCATTCCATCATTGAATGAATTTCTACATAGGTTCTAAGGATCCCTACTTGACCTTCATGAGTTGGTCAAGTTTTGTGTCTAGCTTCAAGTTATACTTGAAGTGATTAATAGGCAACCAAGTCCTCTAAAGAGGATATGGATCCCCTAGGTAATTTGTGATACCAATCAAGTGCTTTCCTAGTCAAGGACATAAGGGAAATCCTCATAATGGTATGAGGCCATGGCTACAAAAGTAAGCATTTGGATCGAAAGGTAATAAGGTAAAAATTGGGATCATCTTCTCCATTGTATTTGCTAAATTGGGAAATAGGGATATGAGGAGGAATTATTGAGTGTGGAACCACAAGATTGATGAAATCATCCTAGTAGAAGTTCATAATCTTGATAGTTTGTGAAGTAGATGCTTTAAGCCTCTTCAAAATCTCTGTTAGGTCTTGGATCATTTGGAAGGCTTGATCTAGGTCCTATGGCGGCCCTATTGGTTGTGGGGTTTGTACATAGGGTTATGGTGTTGGTTGTGAGGCTTGTGGCCTCAGTATGAGTTGTTGCATTATGGTTGTAGCCTATGGACCAAACAAAGAAAGGGATGTTTGTATTGATACCTAAGGCACAAACAAGACAAAGGGGGTGTGTCACCCCTAAGTTGCTTGGGATCCCATGGTGCATATCACATGAGTAGTTAATGGATTTGTGGTAGTAAAAACCACCATTGATGGTTGCACAAATTGAGACCATGTGCAAATGGCATAGATGGATTATGCATCATAGTTTGTGACATTGATTGAGTTTGATGCATGGCTATGACTAGTATTGGGTTAGCTATGGAAGATGGCAAAACCATGTCCATGGAGAAAACAAAAGCATTAGAGGAAGATGTTATGACCTTGGGAGACATTTGTTGAAATAGTTCTCCTAGGATGTTTTTGGACTTAGATTCTACCCTAAATTCATCCTTCTCCTCTTGTTGTTCCTTGGAGCTATGTTTTTCATCCTCTTCTTCCATATCAATTAATTGGGCTAGTATACCCACATAGATATCAGATAGAGATATTTGATCATAAGGAGAAGGGATGTACTCCTTACCATTATGGTAGATAAGTTTGAACTTCCTTTTGGCTTTTGCTTCCAAATGTGAAATTAGCATGCTAGCCTATATTTTGGCATAAATGAAGTTATATTGGTCTTCATTTATGACCAAAAAATTAGGAATTTTTCCTCTGACTCTTAAAGATTGCCTACATTCGATGATAACATGGTCTTTAGGGTCATATACCCTTATGGCTTATTGGCTATGATCTTCGCCAATGAAGGTGAGGGACAACTTGGTAGATTATTGGAAAGACATGGCTATTGTATTCATAATGGCTTAAAACAAGGCTATAAATGATAAACTAGAAGCAAATTCCAATGAATGGAATTCAAAAATGTTTAAAGAAAACAAAAATGGCTGAAAATGATATACTTACTAAAATTAGTAAGTGGGCCGTAAAGGGGGTTTACCCCTTTACCATAAATGAAAAGCTAAAAAGGTTGGTAATAAGCCTTAACCACGCTAGCCTCTCAACTACCTATACGTTGAGTATGGTAGGGGGTAAAAGAAAAGGGGATGAGATAATGGGAATCTCACCCTTTGGATTCCAATTTTCAAGAAAATAAGGCTAAAAATCAAAGTGGGGAAGCTTGGTTTTGGCAAGTTGCCAATTTTCTCAACTTGGAAAAATGGGGAAAGCTAACTTTTAGAAGTTTGGGAATTTCTAGAAGGGTTACACCATCCACTTTGGAAACTAGAAAGAAATTGATAGTAAAAAGTGAAAGGATTGAAAGGCTTCAATGTTGGCCTTGGAGAAAAAAACTCACAGCAAGTGCTATGAGAAAAAGCACCACCCAACCATGTGCAACTTCCACACTACAATTTTGGTCACAAGGGAGCAAAGGATAGCATTGATATTTTAAAGGTTTTGAATGCAAAAATATGGGAAAATGCTTTCAACTTACAATGTTGGCTTTGGGGAGAGTTGGTATTGAGCCTTTTCCACATGGGTCTTCCTAACTACTTCTATGTTGGGTATGGTAGGGAAAAAAAAGGAGTGTGAGATAATGGAAATCTCACACCTCCTAACCCAACATTGACAAGGGAAAGGTTGAAAAATCAAAGTGGAAAGTTGGTATTTCTGACTAAGAACTTAGTTTTGGTAGGTTGCCAATTTTTTCAACTTGAAAAAATGGGGGGAAGCTAACTTCTGGAAGTTTGGTAATTTCTAGAAGGGTTGCACCACCCACTTTGGAAGCTAGAAAAATTGGCAACAAAAGGGAAAATGAGGAAAGGGTCTCAATGCTACCTTTGAGGCTAAAAAATTCATAGTAGTTGTTGTGAAAAGCCACCACCCAACTACTTGCAACTTCCACTCTATAGTTTTGGTCATAGGCCAAAAGGGGTAGCATTGGTCTTTTAGGAGTTTTGGCTGAAAAAACATGGAAAAAGGCTTTCAACTTAAAATTTTTGCTATTAAAAAAAAGTAGTTCTAGTCATTAAGTTGGTAATGAACCTCACCCACATTGGCCTCTCAATTGCCTCGATGCTAGGTATGGCAAAGACAAGAAGGAAAGGAGGGGTGAGATGATGGGAATCTCACAACTCCTACCTCGACATTGATGAGAGCGAAGGCTAAAAATTGAAGCAGAAAGTTGGTCTTTTTCCACTAAAATTGGTTTTAGCCAACTACCAATTTTCTCAGCTTGGAAAATGGAGGGGGAGAAATTGACTTTGGGAAGTTTGGTAGTTTTCAAAAGGGTTACACCACCCACTTTAGAAACTAGAAAAATTGGTAGCAAAAGGATAAAAATGGGAAAGGATTTCAATGTTGACTTTGAAGGAAAACATTTCATAGTAAGTACTATGAAAACCACCACCCAACCACCTACAACTTTCATGTTATATTTTTGGTCACAAGGGAGGAAGACTAGCATTAGTTCTTCAAAGTCTTGGCTACAAGAAATTAAAGAAAAGCTTGCAAATGGCAACATTGGCAATGGAGAAGAATAGATCTTATCACAAAATTTGGATGAAGATCCTCCTTCTAGCATCAAGAAAAATGGTTGCAACCAAAAAATTTGATTACTGGAAAAAATTGAAGGAGATCTTATGCACAGCAGTTCCTCAACCCATGAATCCCTAGGGCCTCCACAGAAAAAATGGGATTTGAGGCAACTTGGTCAGTTTGAAAAATCAACCAAGGACTTATGAAATACAAAGTGAATAAATTGTGAAAATACAATGCAAAAATTACAAATCTAAAAAGAAAAGGCGAATGCAAATTACACACATAATGAAACTTTAAAACTTTATTAAAATAATAAAAAATGGGTTCCAAAAATGTGTACAAAAATGCCTATGAAAGCAAGGGGAGGTTCACTAGTGTAGGATTTTAAAGTCTGTTGAAGCTAATACAATCTGCTACATGATTTAGGTATTAAGCCACTCCTAATGCTTTCAAACCTCCTTTGCTACAATCTTAGATTTGTAGGTTGACTATGGTGGGAGTTGAAAAGTGTGAAAAATCCAAGCTACCCAAGTGCTCTAAGCTAGGAGTTGGGAATCCCAAGCGTACAACATGGAGCTTGAAAGTTCACAAATCTTAAAGGGGGATTACAAAGTCACAAGGTCATAAAGTTTCTACGTTGGATTTAAGAGAACACAAGTGTGGAAACTTGCAAGAACTCTTGAGTGCTTGAAAATGTCCAATTATAGAACTTCAAAATTGCTAAAAAGTGTAAAGTTCTAAACCATGAAAAATTGTGGAACCTTTTGAAAATTTTTGAACCTGTAAATGATGTTTGAGGCTGATTTTTTTAGGTCTTGAACCATGAAAGGAGCTGTAAAATGGCTACAAATTGGGTACCAAATTTTTGCCTTGTTCAAGTAAGATGGGTGCCCAATTTTGGGGGGTTACTATACATAGTAAGTGCTTCTCCCCTCCCCAACTCCCG
>MNCI01006995.1:204408-279877 GCA_015680685.1 Gnetum montanum | reverse complement strand
TTACTATAAATTATAACTAGGGCATACCTTCCATGCTAGAGATGAATCTTTCACACTGAGCTCTCCACCATGCTTGTTGAAGTGGCTGCTCAACATTAAAGTGCATGAACTAATGAGTTTTGGCTTTTATGGTTTCCATGCTAGGGGATACAATTTTAAAAATTGGGGATGAAGACTCCATGCTAGGTTGAAAATTCCACATTGAGGGGGGGAAGGTTTCTAGGTTGTGCATGTAATCTCCACACTGAAGGAAGAAACTTTTCAAAACCTCCATCCTACCATGCTGGGGGTAGGTGAGGTTTACCACCTTGCATGTGTTTCTAGAGTAGAAAAGTGTATACCCTCCAACAAAACCCATCAAATTGCCTTTTTTGGCATTCCAAAAGGCATTTTGAACCCCCTCCTCCCCCTCCCCAAAAGCTCGAAGATAAATACTATATGACTTTTTTCACTTAGAGAATAAGACTTTGACCACTTATGAGACATTTTTCAATCCCAAAAGTATAAATTATGTGAAATTGCCTACTCTGGGTTATAATCTTCACATTTACAATGAAGTTTTACCTTAGGTTTCATGGGGTGAAAGCTACATGATGAAAATTGACTATAACATGCAAAATTTTGTGGTGTTTTAAGGTTCATAGTTCAATTCTTTAAGATTTTAACTTTGGATTCTTCTTGGAGTTGACACTAGAAGAGGTCCGCACATAAATTTAGGAGTTTTCCATATGTCCTATTCTCTTCAATAGTGAAGAATGGTACATGAGGTAAATATACCTCTTTTGGAATAACTAACAAGGAGATGCATTAGTTAACATTAAGGATATTACCATCACCTACTTGGTTGAAGCCATTTCATAGGCCCTCAGGTTACCAAATGCGAGGGCAAAGCTAGTAGAGATCTTAATGTAGGCAGATCTGAAGTAAAGAAAGAATAGATACAATAGTGTTATGGAATGGATTGCAAGAAGTACAGTGCTCTCACAAAGGTAGAGCATGCATATTTTAAGATCACGACCTATCACCTAAATTTAGCAATGAGGCCTAGAAATATGGTAGCCTTCTTTGCCCAAGCATGTGCTACTTTGAGTAGGAAATTTCTAGTCAATCTTTCTTGGCTTATTTTCTTAGAAATAGAAAATTTTTTCAATGAAAATGAGAAAGGAAGGAATATCCTCCCCTTTCCATGCCTCATCCACAAAGTCTGCAAAAGGAAAGGAATAGCCTACTACATGAATGATACAGTCCATCATAATCCTACTACATCATTATAGGAAATGATGAAAGAAAAAGCACTTTCCAAACTACAAAAAGAGGAGAAACCACCACCACCACTTGAGAAAACACCAAAAATTCTTGTAGCTACTGAACATATTAGAAAGCTTTGAAAGCAGTAGTTGCAACAACAAGGATCTGCAAGTGATGGAGAATCATTAGACTACCATCTAGCCATGATCCATTTAAATGAGATCATAAGGACCATAAGCTAGTTGGATAGTGATACTATCTTGCTATTCTTAGCATAGAGATACTAGGTATCCACAAGGTCCAATTCAAGTACTCGAGAG
Source organism: Gnetum montanum (assembly GCA_015680685.1). Taxonomy (NCBI): domain Eukaryota; kingdom Viridiplantae; phylum Streptophyta; class Gnetopsida; order Gnetales; family Gnetaceae; genus Gnetum; species Gnetum montanum. The sequence continues at coordinate 278,309 of MNCI01006995.1, read as the reverse complement.
GTCATAATGTCCATCCTTAGAAAAAAATTTTCTAAAACCTTCGATAATGCTATAGTCTTCTTGGTAATATTAGAGGAAGATGAGGGGGTGATCATCCTAGTGATGTAGCACAAAGACTAGAGATAGTGGTAGAGTTATTCACTAATAAGATGGTAGAAGCCTTGAATGCTCTTGTGGTATCAATCCCTAACATTGCTACCATGGCAAACATTCACACATCTGTAAGAGTAAGAAGCAATCATTTGAGTGTTTCTTAACTTGAGGAAGTATTGGAAAGACTGGTTGAAGCCTAGCAACTACTAATGAAAATCTTTAATCTTCTAGAGGATATCATTGTGAACCAGTCATAGTTACTTGAGACAAGGGACAATCTATTAATTTCCCATGCACAACTAGAGGAGGCCATCACAACCAATTAGTGGTTGGCCATCAAAGTTGCTAGGTTGCATGCTTATCTCTATGATCCTACAATTCTCATGCCTAAGCTTACTAGGGATGAAGCTTTCTAGTAGTTTTAATGAAGACTTTAGTAGGCTAAGAATGCAAAGAAGGCTATGATCTTTAATCCTTCCTTGTCAAAAGCCATGGCCTTCAACATTGATAAGGACTTATCATAGGTCTAGAAAGAGAACTGGATCCTTACAAAGGATAATCACCAATTGTGCAATGCTAAGCAACAAAAGAACTAGTTGGTTGAATTAATATGCTAATAGCAAGAGTATCTTGCCAAGGTGAATCTAGATCTGAGGAGGTTGGCAGCCAAGAATCGAAATCTTTTCATGGAGGAATTCCATGCCCTTCTCTAGAAAAATACCATTGATATAGTCACCTAGAAGAATGAAGCCATGTAATTTAAACATGTGAAAATCACTACAAGAACTACATTGGTCTTCTTAAAGAAGTCAATGAGAAAGAGATTCAATTGACAAAGATACAAATGAATGAGACCCTCTAGCAACTCTAGTAAATAGGTGACATATGGCAAACAATCTTTGATGGAATAAATATGTTCAACAAGTCGAAAATCTATCTAAAGGAGTTGTAGATTAAAGAGATGACTGAGTACGTAGAGTTTTCCAACCTTTGTTATGTAAACTTAATGATGTTGACAATAGGGAGACAAAGGTCTGAACTTGAAAAGTAGATGGCCAATTCCTACCTTCTTTACAAGGCCAAATTCAAGCTTCACAAAGAGGCAAAGTAGAATTCAGAAACAACAAATGCAGAGCTCAAAGTTATTAGAAGAAAATTCATTGAACAATGATTTGTTGCTTAAAACCTAGCCAAGAGAATGAATGATTACCATAAGCTATAGAACCTTGTAAAGACATTCAACATTGAACACAAAGCCTTTGTAGCCTGGTTCATCAACACAAAGAAACTATTTTCTTCAATGCCCTACCCATGGGATGTCCTACACCAACTCACATCAATGAAGTCATGTGAATAATGTATGATCCATATGACAAAGAGGTAAACATGAAGGTACTTCTAAATGCTTTCAAACTTTCAAAAGAAGCACCAGTAGCAACAGGTCAGTCTCAACTTCCTCCATCACCAAGACATGACAAGGAATCATCAATGCCACAAGAGCCTCCATCTTCAAACATTATTTGAAACTTCATTGTGTCTTCAATAATCCTACAAGCATCTGCTGCAATTTTTGCAAAGTGTCCAATTTTATTGTAATGGACATTAATTTTTGTAATTTTATATAATCCAACACTCAAAGTTAGTTAGGATTAAATCAATCAATTTTTTAGTTAATAAATTTCATATCTCTTAATTTTGCAAGAAACTTGATCCTAAATTTGTTCACTTAAGGATGAGTCTTTAGTTAGTCATGGGGGTATGATGAGACATCAATAAAGATAGGTTGCATTGATGCATCCCAATCGATGTAGCCCTGTCAATGCATGGTAGGATGTGTTAACATAGATACATCAATGGTGATGTAGTCATTACCTATATAAATGTGATAATCCCTCTCATTTATAACACATTTCATTCATAGTCTTAGCTAAAATCTTATAATTTTCTTTTCCTAGATTTAGAATATTTTCTCTTTGAGTGCATGCAGTATGGATTTGATGAGAAGCAAGGTACCTCTATGCCCAACCATACAAATCACTAAGGTGTTATGTGTGATCCAATCGAATTCTATGGACCTATAGTTATCTCATACATTAGTTCCTCTAGGAAGTGAAATAACATTGAGAACATTTGTTGCCTTCCCAACTACACTTGTAAGGCTCAAGGGTATGGTTTAAGTGTGATTGAGGTATATGAATTTTTGTCATTTTATATTTTATGGATATAATAACCTACAACAAGAATAAGGGTAGAGTAAATTAAAAACTAATGTCTATTCTCTATCCAGCCTAACATAAGTAACCGCCCCACTTTCCTGAACACATATAGCACTACTGGGTTACCAAACATTAAGTGTTGTTGGGTTACCAAGTACTATATCAATGCTCAAAGTGGTCATGCTCATTTTCATTAACTACTAGAGATAAATTATTTAATCAAATGCATTAAAGTAAAGAATAGGAAAGTAAAATGTAATAAGAAAAATATTAAACTATTCTTAGTGCTACAAGGATTGTCAAAAGAGTTTATTTTATTCCTGTCACACTACTGCACTTAGGTACTTAGTGCTCGAACAAAGAACTATACACACTTTAGACTCCTTCTGTGGGCACTCAAAAAATATTCTAACTCTAGGGGGAAGAAACAGCAAGAGTTTTGCTACCTTACTTGAAAACTGAAAACTCACTAATGAAAAACTTCTAAAAATTAGAGCCTAGGAATGGTATTTATAGACTTAGGGTATATACCCCAATGTCAAACATCCAACATTGGATCCAGGCCCCAACGTTGTATACACAACATCATGGCCCCAACATTGCATACCTGACATTGCAGCTGACATCAAATGGTGATTAATCATATCCCCATGACTGAATGAAAACTTGTCCTTGAGTAAAGAAGAGGAGGAACACATTCTTTACAATATAACATATTGGGTAGGTATGGAATTATTGACTGATATGACAAACTGACTTAGATGAAATAGATATATAGACTCTAAGTGCCCAAGTGTATGAAATTACAATATTTACAACATTAGGTGTTCATGAGAAGAGGAGTGAACACCATGAAAAATATTGACATCCAAAACCTCTTGGCAATAGGAGAATGAGAGAGAGAGAAAATATCCTTCGATCATGAATAGACCTCATTATGTGGTATTACTGTATCATCCTTGGTAAAGATAGTCCTACTTCCAATTCATGCTTCTCACTACAATCACAATAGGATCATGAATTAGTATGTAATTTGTAACACATAGTGATTAAATGCCTTGGCTCATCAGTTGTTACACTCTACTAAGTTGTGATTGTGGTAGATTGGTTTCTTTGAGTAGTGTTAGTGGGAAGGCTAACAAATAGGGTAAAATAGATAAGCAATCCACTAGATCAGAAAAACATTTAACACAAGGAAATATTTGAAGAGGGTATAACAATTCACAATAATAAAAAGAAAATTTCACTTGAAAAATATTATGAAAATGTGCACAATTGGATGTCATTAATGGGGTAAACAAAAGAGAATTTGATTATGAAAATTTTTAAGGGTAAAGAACTTAACTAACCCAACCAAAAGATATGCAAGTGGATCCTTCCCAAAGTAGGCATAGGCCTTTTATGCCCTTGCATAACTTCAAAACAAAGAGTTTGTGAGCTCCATGGATAATTAATGGTTACAGAAGGTTAAGTACAAAAACTTGGAAGTAACTAACTAAGAATTCTGACACATCAAACTAGGACATCGAACCAAAATATGAAATTGGTAGTGAGGTGAAACATAAAAAGCATAGATGGATAAGAGAGAGGGAGAGTGGAATGGAGTTCCTAATTACAGTCATATGAAGTCCCTTGTGAATTTTGTGGTTAAATGACTTGATAGGATCCATCCTTAGTCTAGACCAAATCCAACCACTTTCAGTGACTTTTCATCGACATTCTAAGACCAATCCATCCCTTGAGACATAAGAGTGCTCCCATGGAACAACCACCATTCCAAATTAGATAAGAAGTAGAAAGTGAAGAAGGACCTTAGTTAGAGGATACGAGTCCCATAACTAGTGCTTGTATCCTTTTTATTCTATCTAAGGAGTGTGCTTTGAATTCCCATTATTTTTTCTCTAGAAATGGGAGCCACACCATGCAAAGACACATGCATTTATTTTGTCCAAGGTGTGTGCTTTGAATCCTCATCTTTTTCTTTTTTTTCCTTAATGAGAACCACACCATGCAAGGATGTATGCATTTATTTTGTCCAAGGGGTGTGCTTTGAATTCTCATCATTTTTTTTATGAGAACCATACCATGCAAGGACTTATTCAACTTCCTTTATTGATTGGCATGGAATGGTAAGAAATTCATGGAAACATACATGCACCCAAGCAAATATAAAAGTACAAAGAATACCAAATCCCCTTGAAGCCACACCCTATTCAAACCTTTGAATCCTTCCCAATTTTGAAAACTATCAAGGTCACAAATTTATTAAAATTTTATTAATAAAAAAGGGACTACATATTTCTAAAATAAGGAAAACCATAGTGTGTGGATGGATGGATGTTGTGGACTCACTACTTGTTACATGAAAAAGAAACCATGTCCTAATTATCCATAATGAAATTCAAAGCTAGAAACCAAACACCAACAATCAAATAACAAAAATAGTACATACCACCATCAAGTACCGCATTACCAATGTACCTAGCACTTATTAATAAAAAGTAAGAAAATCACTTCAAATAAAAGAAAATATAGAATAAAGTGTAAATTATTCAAGAAATATCAAATGTACTAATGATGATGTAAAAAAATTAGAAAAGATTAGTAACATAAAAACAAAAAGATGTAAAATAAAGAACATGTAAAACAAAAATTTGTAAAATGAAAAATGTGTAAAAATAAAAAGTTGAAAAACTGAAGAACCACTTGAATGGTTAGCATGTTTGGCCATCTTCCCCACAACTAAGTTGAAAGGAGGAGATCTAAAATATGGAGCATGGTTGTCCATCATATGAGGTGCTTGTTGTATTAGCTAGTGTATGCTCATGGAAAGGCTTAATTTGTTGGATGTTGACTAGCTATTTATTATTTGGGCTCTCAGGTTTATATATCATCATGGACCCTAAAGGAAAAGTTTCATAAATGATATAAGGTCCTTCCCAAAACATCTGGAACTTAGTTTGTTGAGGTACGTGTGTGGGGTTCTAGTATAGAACCTTATCTCCTAGTTGAAATTTACCTTTTCTAATTTTTAGGTCATGATGCTTTTTGTTATAGTCCTTGTGCAACTCGTTAGATGATAAGGCTACTAATTAGTTTTTGTCTAGCAGGTTGAGATTTATTAGTATTTCCTTTTGGCTAGACTTAAGTCAAGGTCAAGGTTACAAGCCGTTGAAAGTGTATGAAGTTCAGATTGAATAGGAAGTGTTGGTAGTTTGATGTACACAAGCTCATAGGGAGAGTAGCCTATAGGAAGTTTCTAAGTTAAGCGGTAGGCCCAAAGGGCATTGTTGCATTTTGTGCTCTAGTCCTTTCTATACTTGCTAACAATTCTTGTTAGTATTCTTATGATTTCCCTATTGGTAACCTTAGCTTCACCATTAGCTTGGGGATGGTAAGGTGTTGTGAGTTTGTGTTCAACCCCAAAGCATTGCATGAGCTACCAAAAAGTAGTGCCTATAAAATGAGTTCCATTGTCAAAAATTAATGCACATGGCACACCAAACCTATTTACAACATTTTTTTGTACAAACTAAGCAATAGTAGAGGATGTACAGTTAATGACAGCTACTACTTCTACCCATTTTGTACAATAGTCAACAACAACTATGATGTACACCTTTCCATTTGACATGGGCATGATGGGACCCATGAAATAAATACCCCAAATGTCAAATGGTTCTAATTGTTGAGGTCCCTCCATTTGAGTAGTCATTCCACCATCTTGTTGGCATCATTCACAAGAGTGAATAAAATGATGAGCATCTCTAAAGAGCATTGGCCAGTAGTACCCTACCATCAAGATTGTAATGGTCGTGCATCTGCCACCATACTATCCTCCGCAAGGACCTTCATGAGCCTCTTGAAGAATGTGCAATTAATCAGCATTAGGGACATACCAATGAACCAATCCATTGGCACACACCTTGTAGAGGTATTTGTTGATCTCCATGAACTGCTTTACCTAGTGAAGAAATTGTTGTTTTCTCTAGTGGTCCAACACTTGAGGCATCTCCTAAGTGAGAAGATACATGAGAATGTTATATACCATTTTGGCTCATTAGGCATTTGTTCAATTATTTCTTTAGCAAAAGGGATTTCATCAAGAAATGTATTAGATAATGTATTTTCATCATCTTTTNGGATTTCATCAAGAAATGTATTAGATAATGTATTTTCATCATCTTTGTCATCCCATCGCAACCAAGACAAGTGATCAACAACCACATTCTCAATGCCCTTTTGATCCACCATTGTAAGATTGAATTCATGCAAGTGCATCAATCACCATATGACACAGGGGCTCACTATTGGTTTGTTTATTAAGAAGTGGATGGCACTATGATCTATGTGCACAAACAACTTATATCCAAGCACATAATGCCTAAACTTCTCTAGAGCAAACACCACCACCATCAATTCTTTTTCTGTAGTGGTGTAGTTTAATTATGCACCCACAATGCTTTGGCTAACATAGTGGATGTAGTATGGACATTTCTTAGCATCTACTTGTGTCAGCATAGCTTCCAAAGCATAATTCGATGCATCTATCATGATGTGAAATGGTCTAGACCAATCTGGTGCTTATAGGATAAGGGTTGCTTTAAGCTTTCCCTTCAATTCTTGGAATGCTTTCTCACACTCTGCGATCTAGACAAAAGGAGAATCTTTCTTTGTTAGCTCAAATAATGGTTTTGCAATCTTAGAGAAATTCTCTATAAATCACCAATAGTAGCTAATGTCTCCAAGAAATAACCAAACTTCTTTAACTATTTCTAGCTGCTAGGTTATTCCTTGGATGATCCTTATTTTTTCAAGGTCCTGCTAGACCATGAGGTGACTTTTCTACCAATTGAGCCATAATTTAATTCTGACACATCGTTTTAGCACTTGCTTAAGGTGGTCTAGTGCTTGCTCAACTATAGCTCCATAGGTGGAGAAGTCATCCATGAAGACTTCTACACCAATATCAATCTGATATTGAAAGATGCTCAAGACCAGGTGTTGAAATGTGGCATGAGCATTGCATAGACTAAACAACATCTTATGATATGCAAAAGTCCCCTAGGGACTTGTGAATGTTGTCTTTGCTTATTCCTCTAGTACAATTTGGATTTGGTTATAGCCACTATAATGATCTAGGAGTTGTAGTAGCAATGCCCTAATATTGTGTTGAGCACTTAGTCAACAAATGGTAATGGAAAGTGATCCTTGAATGTTGCCATATTCAGTAGCCTAAAATCAATGTAGACCTATCACTTATCACCTTTCTTTGGTACACTTACAAGTGGATTAACCTACGTGCTATCCACAACGAGATAGATGAACCCCACCTTGAGAAGTTGCTCGATTTCCTCCTTGACAATTTGCTTCAATTTGGGGTTTAACCACCTTTGTGGTTGTCATTTTGGCTTTTGTAAATGTGATGCTAGCATATCCTAGGATCAATTCTTATGAGTTCAGGATATGACCAAGCAAAAGATTTTGACCATCTTTCAACTACTTTCAACAATGTCTCTTTCTATTCTGAAGCAAGTCTTGCATTGATTATAATTATCTTCTTATTTTTCAAAAACATGTATTCCATTCTAGTCAATAACAGTTTTAGTTCAAGTGGATGTTGCTTGAAGTTCTCAAAAATTTCCAACTCTTCCCAATAGGTATCATCATTTGTATCATCAAAGAGTTGGTGACGAACTTGCTCAAGTTCATCCATGCTCATGACATATTCACATGTTAGGCTCTGAACTAGTTCCATGCAAAGTGTGCTACTTTCTAAATCAGCAATCAACCACTGGGTGCCCTCTTGTTCTATGGCTACTAGGCATAGACACCTTTGAATTTCTACTTCTAGCACACACTACTTGCATGTAGAGATGGATGCTTGCTTGATGGCCCAAAATTTTTGCACATAATTGCACCCGCTATTTCTATACGTGATGCATGGAACTCTCTTCTTCTTGATCTTTCCATATGCATTTTATTTAGATATTTCAAAGGAAAGATCTTTTATGCCCATTCTTACATCTACAATGCTTACCCATGTCCTTCCCATTATGATTGGAAAGTCTCATTTGCAGTTCTCCACTTTGATTACCAAGAAGTTAGCAAGATAAGACCACCCATAGACAGTGGTCACAATGTCTTCTAGTAGTCCTAATGGAACAGTGATGGAGTGGTCTACCGATTCCAATCAAATGTTTCTCTTCTTAAGAGGAGGTAGGTTCCAAGCAATGTACATCTCATGAGAAATCAAATTAACACCAAAACCTAAATTGAAAAGAGCCTTGCATGGTTCATTCCTAGCAATCTACAAATAAATCAAAGGACTTCTAAGATTGGCTAATTTCCTAGGAAGGTTTTCTACATGGATCCAATCAAACACAATATGAGTAAGCATTACAGTATGGATCCTTGGTAGAGTTTAGTTTGAAGAAGGCCCAAAATAATTTGATATGGAGGAAGAGGTAGGAGTAGGGTTGTCAATTACAGGTGTATATGAAGGCTTAGGTGGGCTATGGGGTTGAAAGAAAGGTATTTTCTTTGATTAGGCATTTGAACCCTTTGATTAATGACTGGGTTGCAAATTAACAACCCCTGTAGTGTTATTTTGTTATGGTCGAGTGGGCAGTTCACCTTGCATTGGTGGAGTAGGTGGTAGTTATGCAACTAGGGGAGGAGTGTGTGCAAGGATAAGAGGAGGATAAAGATAGGAGGTGGTATCCCTTATTTCATGTGGAGAAGAAGTTCGATAATAATCAAAAGGGTGGTAGTAAGGCTAAATATTAGAAATGTAATTGGAAGAATCACATAGAGACATGGATTGCTAAATGTGGTACCCATATGGATCAGGTTGCTAGTAAGGTTATTGTTGCCTTGGCAGTGCAAGTGCCCATTATTTTTGTTGCTATCATTATTCATACTATTTGTATGGCTGCAATGGAGCTTCACTTGGATAATATAGTTCTTTCTAATAAAATTGCCTACGATTACCTTGAGGATAAGGTAACCTTCTAGATGTTTGCCTTTGTGTAAGTTGTGAATGTAAGGTAGACACCCTAGATTCCTGTAGATGTAACACAATGGGGTAGCATCCCTTAGGATGTTCATACTGATAGATGTCACACACCCATGATCATCATCTAATTCACTATCTACAAGCTCATCTATTACAGCAATATTACCCTTACCTTTGTAATATTCATGTTCAGCTTCTTTGCGCCTCCTACGCTCACGATCACTACCTTGTTCTCGAGACTCTTTAGCACTTTTGAGGATAGCTTGAAGTCAACTATCCATGAAGTCCCTTACCTAATCAACCTTGGTTGTAAGTTCAGATTGGAATTGCTAAAGTGACAAGGCTTTCTTATGCATTCCCTTATTAAATATGGATTCATCCTCACTATCGCAAAATTGAACCTCTTGCTTATGAATGGAAGAATTACGATTGTACTCCTCTACACTTTCTCTTTTTCTTAGTTCATCCTTCTCTTTAGTAACCTATTCTATTAACCTTTTTACTTGATAGGTATTTAGTTCTAATAATTACCCTTGGGCATAGATACCAAGGGTTTTCCTTGTTTCATTACGAAGCCCATCTACAATGTGGTGGAGTTGAGCCAATTGAGAATAACCATGGCTAGGACATTTGTGCATCAAGGCATAGTATCAGCCAATGGTAGCATCCAAGGGTTTGTATGCTTCTCATTTCCACCCTTGAATTTTCTTCCTTAAGTTGGACACTTGGGAGTATGTTTGATACTTATCATTGAACATTTCAAGCATGGTACTCTATCATCTAATAGATTTCGATTCTAAGGACTAGTACTAGTTCTCTGATTCTTTGATGAGTGTCCTAGGAAATAACTTTAGTTTCTACCACTCATTCTCTATGTTTTGCAAGGAACATGCATCTTGGAAAGCTTGAAGATGATTCTGCATATCATATTTATATCCTCCTTCAAATTGAGGAATATTGTTTATGTCTAACGATTTGATCTAACTATCTTTCACATTCCTTGTTGGAATTTTAACTACCTCTGTGATGTTAAGCATACTTTAGGTAGCAAATAGAGGCTCATCGAGGCCTTGATCATGGTGCCTACACTACCCTCTACTACCCCTCTATTCATGGCAATGTGCCTCTCTTGAATATCTGCATCCTTGATCTTGCTTATCTTGATAGTCCCCTTGATTAGTGTGGTCCGTTGGTCATTGCACTCATTTCAATTGCCTCCATCACGATCTCACCTTCTATGGTCATGGTTGGAGCCAAAATAAGAAGATGTTGATGAAGGGAAAGAGAAAGGATAATTAGCACCATCATGATGCCTACTATTGTCTCTTTGGTGATCGTGACCACAATCATGATCATGCTTCCTACCAGCATCCCTGTCTTGACTTGCCCCTCCATATCTATCTTTGTCATTGAATCCCTTATTACTAAAATTAGGATTATGAACTATGGAGTGTAGATTCTAGTTTTGACCTCCATCATCAAAGTCAAAGAGAGTAGTATCAATGAGTTGAAAACCCCTAGAGAAGGATTCCCCACTAACTTGTTGGTACAATAGGAACAAAGAATTATTAAGCTCTTTTCCCTTCAAAAATTCATAGCACTACTCCAACTACCAATCTCATAGGTGTTGTGCTTTTGTGGGATGATAATCATTGGAATTGACATCCTCCATGATATATTTCCCATGGTAGTCTTGAAGATCACATCATGCAAGCATTTGATAAAGCATTGTAGGAGTAGCATGATCGGGCAACAACACAATGTTGCCCTTCATGTCATGCCACCACAGTTGTTCATCATAGTGTAGGATGAAGGTGAAGTTTGGTATATACTCATTAGGATGAGTATATGTAATTTAGTACTATTGAGGCTTTGATGGACAAGTGTTATCAGGCTTGGATGGAGAAGTGCTCCTGTGAGAACAAGACATTTTCAGTTAGCAAATAAAAATTAGTGTGCTTTGAGAATTTGTTGTAGTAATTTTGAAATAAGATATGACTCTTAGGTTCATTTCAACAATTTAAATACTTTTCACTGAATCCTAGACAGTGCAAAAAACAATAAAAATGTCCTTGGCAACGTTGCCAATGATGAGCAGTGAGGTACCCCTACACCCAACCATATGAATCACTAAGGCATTACGTGCGATCTGGTCGAATTTCGTGGACCTATAGTTATGTCATACACTAGTTCCTCTAGAAAGTGAAATGGCATTGAGAACATTTGTTGTCTTTCCAACTACACTTGTGAGGCTCAAGGATATGGTTTAAGTGTAATTGAGGTATATGAATTTTTGTCATTTTATATTTTATGGATGTAATTGCTTACAACAAGAATAAGGGTCAAGTAGATTGGAAACTAATGTCTATTGTCTATCTAGCCTAACACAAGTAACTGCCCCACTCTTTTGAACACATATAGCACTATTGGGTTACCAAACATTAAGCATTACTAGGTTACCAAGTACTATATGAATGCTCAAAGTGGTCATGCTTGTGTTCATTAATTGCTAGAGATAAATTATTTAATCAAATGCATTAAAGTAAAGAATAGGAAAGTAAAATGCAATCAGGAAAATATCAAGCTATTCTCAGTGTTGCAACAATTGTCAAAAGAGTTTGTTTTATTCTCATCACAGTGCTACACTCAAGTACCTCAATGCTCAAACAAAGAACCGTACATACTTTAGACTCCTTCTACGGGCACTCAAAAAAATATTCTAACTCTAGGAGGAAGAAATAGTAAGAGCTTTGCTACCTTACTTGAAAACTAAAAACTCACTAATGAAAAACTTCTAAAAATTGGAGCCCATGCATGGTATTTATAGACTTAGGGTATATATCCCAACATCATGTACATGATGTCATAGCCCCAATGTAGCAACCAACATCAAATGGTGATTCATTAGGATCTAAGAGATCATATGAAGTTTTATTCGAATCCTCTTTTACCTAAACACATTGGTATGATGACAATAAAATTGATATTTCCTATATTTACTGCAACACTTAGACTAGCGTAACTTTGCATTTATGCACTTTACTTTACTTGCATTTTCCATTACTACCAATAATTAAGTAATTCATGTTATTAATATTATTAATCATAAACATGTGAGTACAACCAATTCAAACATAACATGTTAATGCTTGGTAATCCTAGTAATGAATATTTGGCATGCCTAGTAATAGCCACTTGGTAACCCAATAGTATTAATACTAGTTAAGGATGTGTACGACAAGTGGAAACAGTTACTTCACATTAGGATAGTTAGTTACTAAATTAGTTGATTAGTCATGAAATTAATTGTTAAACATTTATTCAATCCTCTAGCCATTAAAATAGAAATATCTTAAAAATAATGACAAAAATATACATTATGTGCCTTAACCACACTTAACCATAGGTACTGCTAACACCCAAGTATGAGTTAGAAAGATAACAACCTTGCACTTATATAATTCACTATTTAGAAATATTAGTTGCTTGGATAACTAAGATTGCAGACTTCAATGAGATCACTAGTGAACACTTGTGATTTGTATGGTTAGGCGTAGGGGATACCTAACATTCATTACTTTTAATACATAGATCTTGATCATGTTGATTAACTAATCATAAAACATCATATCATGACATGAGCAGTGAACACTGCCAAGATAAATTACTAACTAGAAAGAAAGTATAAATAATGCTTAATACTAACTAGAAAACTTATACTACTTGCTCCAAATTGAAAATAAAAAATAAAACTAAACTTATCATCATTCATTATATAGATAATAAAGTACATGAGGATCATAATAATACATTCAAATATAAGTTCATAATCCTAATAACATAAATTAGAGATGTGTGCTCTAAAAAATAGTAATACATGAAAAGAGATAATATCTTTAAGCCTTGAATTCTTCAACTTCTCCAATAACTCCATAAACTAAAATATAAATTAAGTTAGTATAAACATAGTAAGTTCATTTGATATCTTTCTAGATCTTTTGAGGACAAGGATCATGGATGAAGGTAAGACCAACAGTTATTCGACTTATAAGAAATGTTAGCACACAACATCTTACATACCCCATCATAAATAAGTAAGATTAATAATGAGAATAACATCATAGAACAACCAACATATCACAAGATTTTTATAGCATAGAACATTTATCAAGAGAATACATCATAGATCATCCAATAAGCATAAAGTACAAAGGATAAACAAGATTCTTATCTACCACCCTTAACTAAACCATAAACTACATAATCAAAGGAGGCTAGCACACATCACAATTAGTGTACATTATGATGAGTTTTTGTAACATATACTTAAAGTCATGGATCATATAATACTATGTGCATGGATTTATTATTAGTCTCTTCTAGCTAGTGGTAGTGCTCCAACCAACTATCTAAGGTATTATTGATGCTATGGATATCAAATATTCCTCTAACATTCTAGATGTATGTAGAAACTAGAGAGGTTGAACCCTCTCTTATTCATGTAGGATGGAGCCCACAATAAAAGCCTCACTGATGCATCCATAGTAGGGCCTTGGTCAATCACTCTATAGGATATCCAAGCCAGTCACACAATCTCGATGCTAACTCCTGCAATAATAATCATCAATTGCATCTATGATGTAATTAATCAAAGAGTTACAGATAAGCATAATATCCATATTGGGGAAACACATACAAGCAAATCTAGTGGTGAAAGGAAAGAACTTATTCTAATCATACTTACAAATCCAAAGCATGGGAAGTTGAACTTACTCCAACCAATGCATAAATTCTTCAAACCTCATCTATATCTGAATGAGACATTAAATCAGAATTCTATCAACACTTGCATCATTATCAAGATACTTCTCACATCTAGATTTTCCTAGAATGCATTGCTACTGTTGTTGTGACCTACCTCAATAAGTTGTTACTATTGTTGTGACCTATACGTTAGCTTGCAATAGATGTCATGATCGAAACTACTACTTCCTATGGATGCTACAACTTATAACATAAGTTGTGATGTCTACTAGGGCTCACAACAAAATATGTAATATCTAGAAACATTGGGAAAAACCATGGGTTGACATGTACTTAACGCAATCCACTACTAACTAGTCACACCAACCACCAGGTTAATAAAACAACTATTGCATCAACTTTACAAGAGTATAGTGCATAACTACACCTTCTCAAACCAATGACATCCACATGAACATGTAAGGATAAACTATATAAAATTCAAATAGGATACTATAGCCATAAGATCAATTGAAGAACTAAAATATAAACATTTTTTACCAATGGAAATAATCTTACCTAATATATGACTAAAATTGAAATGACAACTAAAATATTAAGCCTTATCATTCAAAACATAAGGTTTCCCCATGTAGTAAAAGACTACAATAAGAATAGATAATTTTTCTTTGTTATTCTTTTACCCTTTAAGAAACATGAACTCATAAATTAGGGACAAAAAAATATCTGAGAGCCCAATCCAACTATGGGAGGATAACATATTAGTAGCACCATATCATAGATTTGACATAGGAAGAAGCAAGACCTAACAAGCATAATCATTATGATCAAAAGGAAAAGAAATGAGTCCAAAATTTCATTATCTTATAAGCCACCAAATATGTGGAAATGAGAGAAAATAAAAACTAGAATCAAGTTTTCAGCATTATCAAAAAGGAATTTGTGATATCATCAGCCTTGAATGTTGCCTAGAGGTTGTCACTACTTTTTTCACAACCAAAGCATTCATTGTAACATATGATTTTAAGTTGCTACATTCATCACAACTTGCATGCAGGTAACTACAAATGTGATGAACAATAGATAAGGGTTGTGACATATGCCAAGACTTCTGACAAAAGTCGTGAGACACATAGATGCCTAGAAACTAATGATCGCTAAAGATCTTATTGTATTTCACTACATCAATTTGAGAGGAATAGAATGCACATACATTAACTACCAAATTGATGGCTAGAAAATCTAGAATCCAATAAATCAAAATGGATCAAGAAACATGAATGATGAAAACATCTATTTAACATGATAATTAAACTACTTATAGAAATTTGCATAAAGGTTGCCCCAAAACTAGTAATCAACTAATCCATGAGATACCATTATTTCTTGATCCTCAAAAATAATTTTAAATATATTGATTCACAAAGAAAATGAATGATTGAAATCTTTGAATAATGAAACCAACATACATAATCATAATAAATGCACATCAACAAAAGTATTATATTTGAGTGAGATAAACATATTAATCCAAAGGCTAAGAATAGTAGGAAAAGCTCATGAACAATAATAATTCCAATATAAAAATTAAATTAACACTATATTAAATTAAATCTCAAACTTCATTGAATCTAAAATTACTATTTTGTTAAAATAATAAAAATATATAAAATTGCAACATAGCAATTAACATTGATTAAGTCAAAAATTCTACAACATTTAATTAATGCACTAACTCATGTACACCCAAATGAAAAACTATGCTTCCATCCAAAAATACTAAACTCCATAGAGAATGGAAATCATACTTAATACATCTAGCAATCTAAATAAAACCTAAACTTGGAAGAATGGAAACTATCAAGGAAGAGGTCAAAGAATCCCACTTGGCTAACTATTGTAATGAAACTAAAAAAGACATATGTGCATCACTCCCAATTTAGAAATAAAACTAAAGGAGACACACTCACACAACATAATCTCCACTGCAACAATGCAACCATAACTACCATAATCATATCATGAACAACCTTACTTCTACAACTACAAGAGATGTCACTTCTCTTGGGAGGATGTTTAACCTCATTCAAAACTAGGTTCTAAGCTTGAAACTAATAATAAAGGCTTGCTAAATCTATCTATGAATTTTTCTTAGAACATACTAAAGTAGGAAGGAAAAAGCTGGAAGGATAGCAAGCAAGAATTTTAGGTTCATTTAACTTAAACTAGAAAACTTCAAACTTCCTAACTTGCTAACCCATGTTAAAAATGAAAAGGCAACTAACTTAATAAATAATAAGAATTACTAAATCCTAACCTACTAACTAATCTAACATAAACCAACATAGCACAAAAATTCCTAACTAATATTTATTTTACAGGGAATGGGGTGGCTTGCTGTTGGAACCCCCAAAATAATTGTAATATAGGTATACCTCAAGATATATAACTCAAAATTGCCCACTACAATTAAACTGATGACTTGGAGCATTCAATTCAAACGTCTTACCACTAGGTTAACATCTCATTATTTTAGTAAGTAACTAATATTAATAAAACAAACTAATGCTAACTATTAGTGTGACTACTAGTCAAAAAATAATATACTAATGTGCTATAAAAACATATGAAACTAACCAGTGAATATAAAAAATACTAATAATATATAATAAATAATATTAACCATCAACTAATGCAATTAAGATATAGAAAAGTGATTAAACTATCCTATACTTTAAACTATTTAATCAACTGCCATTTCTAATTGATAACATAAAACAATAATGGCTAATAATAAAATATATAATATAAAACATCTAACTGACATATGACATATATTAAAACATCTACTATACCATAACTAAATAACAAGTGAGAAATGCAAGCTATCCATGAGATATAAAATACTCATGAATCCATTTAGCATATGCTAACCATGATACTAATGCTAAACCAATAGTTAAATTGAAAAAAATCATAAGATCACATCACACTTAACTAAGAATGATTAATCGTAAAGAAAAAACATTGCATAATACAAACTTATACTCTTTAAAGTCATCCTCAGCCCTTGCCAACATCCATGGTACTTGCTAGCTCATCCAACAATGTTAAGACATAAGGAAAAAATATTTAAATAAAATAAATATAAGACTAAAAATTATTAATAAACTACTTCAAAGTATAGGATTTCATGATGTACAACACATACAAAATATCCATTATAATAGACACTACACTAATATGAGGTACTAAAAATGCAAGCTGTTACATAACATATCAACACAATGATGTTGAGGGAGTTACAACATGCTAGACCTGCATTGTACCAACATGTATATTCAATAAAAAAGTATAAAAATGTTGCAAGAGATCTCTTTGACTAACTTTAATGCACATATATATATATATATATATATTATCATATTTTACCCATGAAATGTTGTAGAATAATGAAAACATTATATTGTAACTTCAACACTAGTGAACCACAACTTGTGAAATTTACTATTTTTCTAAGTACAACCTCAGCATGAGATGATTGCTAGTGTAATATTTAGCTATAGAAACTATCATGACTTGATTACAAGTGCATCATGAGCCTTTCCCTAATGTTGAGACTTGATCACAATTGCATTGTGAAGATACCATAACATGTAAAAGTCCTAAACATAAGCCCTAATTTTATTGCAATCCCTTTGTAACTCATACTAGTCATTGTGACCTCATTACTAGTTGGCCACAACATGCATTTTTTACCAACATTTATCATGATCTAATTACAAACCATGATGAACCTACAATGGCCACATGTTTTGCATTTTTTTCCATCTAATGAAACAAGTTGACTTACCAACGATCAAGTTTTAGCTTAACAATAGATTTTTTTATTGTTGTTTTCCTATGTTTCATGTTCATGTTGTTAAAAGTTATAGTTATGTTCTCATGAAAACTTTGAAAATGTAAATTGTAGGTAACAAATATCATGAAGAAGGACCAAGCTCTATAGCTAACTCTAAAACTTACATGGTAAAGAAACTTTATAGAACCAATTTTAAGCTCCATAAAAGTTAGCATGGTATAACCATTTTGTAGAGTCATTTTTCAATTCTATGAACTACAACCATATGAATGGTAAATGAGCTTTCTCTATGAGCTAATGTAAAAGAGTTTATTTGCATAATCATTTTTTGACACTACAAACCTCTTATATAAGCTATTTTGGTAGAACCATTTATTCTCTTACTCGTAGAATCATTCTAACGCTATTTTAGTGATGCTTTCTTCTACAAAGCTAACCTAGTCTAGTGATGATGTGGTAGATATATTTTGTACTTATATTGTAAAGCTAAATTTTAACTATAAAAGTTTCACCCCTTCTTTTATGCTGACATGGAAAAACTAATAGTAGCACACTTTGAAAGATCCACTCTTTTTCTTATATGAATAAAGTTGATGTGGTGGAGCCATTTCTTAGAAATGTTTTTTAGAGTCATATTTTGGCTCTATGATGGCTTAATTGTAGGCTTCCATCTAGCTATGTGAAATTATTTGTGGCTTCCCTTGTAGAGGTAATTTTTTGTTCTACTAGTTTCCATTAGGTAAAATTCATGTGTTGTATATGAAGCAAATTTCACTTGCTCTCCTCTTTCCTTTGGTATCATGAAGTTAGTCATGTTGGATTATCTTGGAAGATTAATTTTTAGTTCTACGAGCTTTTCTCTACATGCTAGTGTGGAAAAATGATATAATAACTTGTAGAACTATTCCAAATTTCTATTGTAGAATTGAATCTTAGTTCTAAAGATCTATTTAAAGAAGTATCTTACATGGTGGAGCAAAAATAATGTTATAGGGTTGAGCTTGTAGAGCTATTTCTATAGAATTACTTTTTGATTCTACGAAGTTGGCCTTCTCAATAGTTTTCATGGTAGGAGCTAACATGGTAGGTCCTAATGTGGAAGAGTTTATTCATAGAATGGAAATGTCATTCTATCAACCAACCTTATATTAGAAGCTAATGTAGAAGCTCATTTGTAGAGTGGACATTTAACTCAAAAAACTAGCTCTACAAGCTAGTTGATGTGGCATATATTGATATGAATTTGTAGAACCTTTTTTTAGCTCTATGGCCCTTACACTACATAACAAGCTAATGTGGTAGAACCATTTTGTAGAGCTAGTTTTTGGCTCTAGAAGCTCTCTATTTATGCTGATATGCTAAAGTAGTTTCAAAGCTTTCTTCCTAAACCAGTTTCTGCAATTCTATAAGCCTACTAGCTTTTCAAGAATTTACATGGAGATATTGATCTACATAGGTGACATGGCTTGTATAACCAATTTTAGCTTTTCTTTGTACATCCATATTTTGGCTCTATGAACATGTGCTAATCGAAGAGCTTATGTGGTAGAGCTAATTAATAGAATCATTTTAAAGTTCTATGAACCTCCTCGTGGAGAAATGAATTTCACCAAAACTTTAAAGCTTTATGAATTTTAATCATGTTAATAAACCTAATATGATATAACTAAAAATAAGCATTTTCGTGAGGTAGACTTTTTAGTCGATGTACCAACTATTTTCACTCTTCATGCTAGCATGGCTCATAGAACCATTCTTTAGAATCTCTTTTTCACTCTTCAAGTAATAAGATGATGCCTAAGTGGAAGAGCCAATTTGTAGAGATATTTTTTGACTCTACAATCTAACTTCATATAACCATTAACATGGCCATAGAAGCACATCATAAGGCTACTTTAACACTTTAAACCTTATAGCTAGCTTAGTAGAGCTATCCTCGTGTTATCTTATAGGTCTAAAAAATACCTCTATTAACCCATCATTGTGCTTATGTGATAAAAATAATCAAATATTTTCTTTGTAGAGCCACTTATCTATTCTATGATCTACTTCTACATTTGTAGAGCTTAATTCAATAGAGTTAGTTTCTTCATTTATCACCATACTAGTGTTTCTACTCTACTAGCTAATGTACCAAAATCTACCTTTTATAACCAAACTTTGTCTTTAAAGCGAGGTTTTTTGTTGTTGCTTAACTATTTGCTCTAATGCCATCATCATGAAACCAATTCTTAAGTCCTGCAATTCTATTTGTTATGCACTTAACTTACTTGTAGCTAGGAAAATATGAATTCAAGCCTTAACTGATTCACAGGCTCTATTCCTAATGTCCAATTGCATTTATCCATCTTGCATCGTATTTGACTTGAAAACCCTAGCTTTTCAATTTTGTAAAGGAATATGAAATCCTTTGAATGGTTCACTTTACTTCAAACACTTATTCCATAGATTAAAATGTGTTGTGTTTCTATCAAGACCCTTTTCTAGAAAATTTAATTGAAAATCAATTACTCGATAACTCAAACCCTAGCTCATGTCTACTATGCAATTTTTATACCAAAAATGAAAGTTATTGTTTGCTCTAGAAATGCTATCATGAATTACACTTTTGAATAGGAGATTTGAGCTTGAAGAAATTTTCCATCAAAAATTCCTTGGACCATCTATTCTATCCTTATCTTAGAACTAAATTTTCTTTAAAGACATCATGAGAATGATCAAGCCTGTGATTATAATTTAAAATTGTTCCATATCTATGATCAATTGTTAAGCCAAAAAAATGTAAAACAAAACTCTAACATGGTATTAGAGGAAATATAATAATTGCCTATGAGAATAGATAGTTATGAGTCAAAAAGAAATAGAATGATAGTTACATATATAAGAATGAAACAATACATTTATGAGGTACATTAATTCATATACAGTATACAATTACATATGGTAGTTGTTGATCAAAGTTATATCCAGAAAACATAAATGGAGATAATACTGTAAATGTCACATCCCCATTCCCAAATGATGTTGATGCATAATGAAGATGGTCCCTCTTCATAACAAGTGTTATTGTTATCTTATCAAAGACCTAAAAGGGTAGTTGTAATTGAGACCTAAAAGGACATAATATAATAATGGGCATGTCTCTCAAGGTAACCTCTAGGGATTTGACCTAAGGAACTTATACCCAAGCATAGAGGTCGTGCTAGCATGGAGTGGTGGAGTCAATATAGGAAAGTCATAAGAGTCAGGTGAAGCAAAATAAGAAGTGGACTGGCCATCCCTTTTAGCCGGATTATAGGCATAACTGTGGTGGTAGTGTGGAATTGCCTTTACAAGATAGATGTCAAGGAAGAAAACCCTAAGGAACACTCTCAGAGCATGATCCAGATATGTTATTCCATATCAATAAAGCATTCTTTTCTTTCGCTTTTTGCATTTTTCCTATTATTTCATTTATACATAATGTTGAATATCACATATATTTTACATTTGGTATATTTTCTTCATACACATAATGTCTAATATATCATATATTTGGCATTTTTCATGACATCCAGGAATGGTATGTCATAATTAGTATAAAAGGAAACCATGACCTAAGGGACATTTAGAACCATCGGTCGACTACAACATGAACCTAATGATAAACCTTGAAGCCATAACATAGGGAAATCCATTGATCATCACTAGATGTATCATATGTCTGTTATGTAAGTTAGAACATACCTTTCCATTTATTTCATGAATAATGGATCAAGCATCTAGATCCCAACAACCAACAAAATTCTTTCATGGATATTATTAACTGATGAAGATCTAATTACTCTTTATCAAGATTCATCAATTACAAGATATGTTGGTAAGATGATACACTAGTCTAGGCAACTCTTACCCATCTTAATACTATAATTATTAATTGATTAGGATCATTGTTAAATTTCTTTCAAGAAATTTAGTAACCATGACCTGAATTGATCTTTTTTTGTTGAAATTCACTATCCAAGTAAGTTACCATATGTCAACCTAGATATGTCAGTTCAACAAAATAGGCTAGTTTAGTCCTTTCAATTCTTGAAAAATAAAATTTATTTTTGAACCCTAAGACTATATCCAATGCATAGTACTCATCAAGATGATTTTAACAGTAGAAATCTTGTCTCAATCAAACTCACGGTTTGAGAGATGTTGATGTTTAAAGTTTCACATTATACATGCGTTAAAATAATATTCAATTATTGATTTATTAATTTATCATTTAAACAAAAAAATTTAAAATTTTAGTGTCAGAAACTAACTTGGAATTTCCATTTACCAATACCAAACCTATGCCCTATCATTAGGCGAATGACCATTCCATCCACCGAGGTAATATGGATTAAAATAATAATAAAAAGTTTTAAAAAAAACTTTTAAAGTGGGAGGTTGTGGGTACAAAGAAAAATTTTTTGTGAGCCGCATCAGCCTACAATGATCATGCAACCTTAGCAGGAGTTGCATAGGCCATGCCAGCCTTACAAGGGATATGTAGGCCCTATAGGCCACATTGACATTACAAGGGTCATGCAAGCCCTACAGGTCATGCTAGCCATAACAAGGGCCTACCCAAGAACCAACAAACAAGGATAGCCACACATGTCACACCATGCTACCTTGCCATGGACCACACTAATTCCAATTACCCTCCACATGCCTCTCTACCATCCAGCCACACTGCATGTTACCCTCCTGGCTCCACCTGCTATTATCATTTGGTCCACTACTGTGCCACTCTACCACACACTGTATCCTCTAGTATCTACATTCTGCAATGCTGTCAAATAGTGATGATGCTATGAACCATCACCTTCCATGTTGTGGATCATCACCTCCTATGTCATCAATCATTTCCTCCCATGTCATGGATCATCGTATCACATGCTGCAAATCATCACTTCCCATGCCGTCAATCATCACCTCCCATGCCATTGATCATCACCTCTCACACCACCAATCATCATCTCCCCTACTGCTAATCATCACCTACCCCTCCAGTGCCAATAAAACCCTCATCACCAGCACAGGCCCTGTTGATGGACCACACTAGCCTCATTTGGGGTCACATAGGCCATGAGAAGGGCCACATGAGCCCTAGGGAAGGCCATGCAGACCTCAAAAAAGGTTGCATGAGCCCTAGGGGAGGCCATGCAGACCTCAAAAAAGGTTGCATGAGCCTTAGAAATGGGCCAGGCGGGCCCTGAAAGAGGGCTGTGCGAGCCCCAGGAAGGATCTTGTGGGCCCACATAAGGGTCGAGTGAACCTATGTAGGTCACATTGCATATATCTTCTCCCCACTCCCACTCTGTAGGTTATGGAAACAAACTAGATACCATGCATAGGCCAAGAAAAAAAACACCACACTGACACACCCACAACCAAATATGTCACATCACTTCTGCCTCTAGATGCACCTAGCCTAGCTACCACATCACCCAGTAACCACCAAGGCCATCGCTAGCATGCCACCATGGTCATTGCTACCATTGGCATGAAATGGAAAATTCTCCATCATTTGACAAAAATTTTGAATTATTCAACTAATGAAAAAATTGATATTTTTGTCAATTGAAGGAAAATTCAAATTTTCATCATCAAACCATTAATTTAAATTAGAAACACATGCAAATAATTTTCAAATTTGAATTTAGTGCCTTGGTAACCATATAATAAAAATTTCATAATTAAGCATACTTGTTCTTAAGTAGTACTAGGATGGGTGACCTCTCAGGAAGTCTCATTTTTTGCACCAAAAATGTTGTGAACTCTAGTAGCCATAACTTTTGATTTTAGAATCCATTTTCAGAAAACAAAGAGTCATTTCCTATATTTTTCAACCTTCTAAACACAATGGTGAAGTCAAATCCATCCCAAGGAACCTTAGAAATTATTTTTTACTACTTGCCCAATATGGTACCTTGAGATCCTCAAAAGTCTAATTTTCACACAACTCGAGCATACCATGTCCATTTTCAACATATGAATAGTCATTTTCAACATTTTTCACCCTTCTACACTCAATGGTGAGGTTAGATTTATCATCAAAGTACCTAATAATTAATTGATATCATAAATTGTGCCTAATAAATTTAACCTTTTTGGCACCTTAAGATCACTATGGCATGTCATTAGTTACACTGTCGAAGTTAGTGTTCTTAAGGGGGATAGAAAGGCTATTATGAATTAGATAATATAGTTAAATATTACTCAAAATTAGGTAATGTATTTATATATTACTAAAATTAGATAATGTAGTTATTCAATTAATGTAGTTGATTGTTAGGCAATGTATTGTTAATGTATTAGTTGGAGAATTAGTTGAGGAAAAAGAACAATCTTCAACTGTCAAGAAAAGGTATATTAATCTATCCTATAATCAAAACATATGGCAAAACAACATGGAGACTCAAAATATTATTTCAAAAAGGAGTATGATACTCATGAAGAGAAATGATTTAGAAGAGAATCTAAGAATGAGAATGAAATTTGCAACATACAATGTGCTTGCAAGATTCCTAGTGAGTTAGAAACAACATTTGCTATGTCCATCATGGGCCTTGGATTGGCATGAATATCAATATCCACACATCTTAGTAGAGTTAGAGGATTTGGATGCTGACGTCTTATGCCTTCAAGAAGTCTTGCCATGGGAATTTCTATACCAATTCCAACTAGACTTGGAAAAGATGGGATATAAAGGTATTTATAAGCAAAAGGGTTCTTGTGAAAGTTCCTCTTTTAAGTCATACAGATTAGCTTATTATAGAAATCACTACATGGATGGTTGTGCAATCTTTTATAAAGAAGCCAACTTTGAATTAGTACAAATATTTGAATGGAGTTTAGAAAATATATGATTCTTGAAATTTTAGAACTTCAAGTGATGGAAAAGAAAGAATAGTTAAGATTTTAGAAAAATCACATAGCCTTGGTAGTAATTCTTAAAATAGCATTTATCAAATATGGAAGTTGGAAGTAGCGTTTATCAATTCTTAAAATATGGATCTGTAAAGGAATCTTTGGAAGATGAACTTGATTTGAAGAAGATGTTTCCATCAATTTAGCATGTAATTCCATTAGCTAGTACATATTCTACTTACTTTGAATCTTGAATAGATAAATCAGATTCTAGAATTCAAGAATAGATGATGTTGATGGATAGTACTCATCAAGAATCATAGTTTACCAATTACTCTACAATGATTAATGAGGTTGGGTCAACAACATTCTTCATTGAGACCCTAGATTATATTTGGTACAATGTCTAATTCTTCAAAGTTGCCAAGTTACTAGAATTAATTTCTAAATAAGAAGCTGAGAAGAATCAAGATCAAACCTTGCTATCCTAAACAAGATCATTAGATCACATACCATTTATGGTAGAATTACAATTACTTCCATTAGTTCATAAGGTTGAACAAGATCAAAAGTATCTCACCCTTACTTTTATTGATGATATTATTATTTTATTCATTTTATAATTTATATTTTAATTAGATAAGTAAAATATCTAGGGTAATGAAAGTTAAAAATAAAGAATTTTCCCCACCTTCACTTGGAAAACCATATTTGAGTTGCACCTTGTGTGATCCTGGTTAGACTAGTGATTGGTGGTTGGTAGATCTTTAATTTATCTCTTGTCTCTATCTTAGAAAATAAGGTAAATAATAATAAAGTAGTATTTAATTTTCTTTATATTTTTCTTACATATATCTTGTTTGCAGAATAAGTAAGAAATAACTTCAAGTTTAAAGAAGAAGTCAATTTATTAAAGCACATGATCATAACAAAAGCATTGGAGCTAGAAAGATAGTGAACATGGAATCGTTCAAGGATGAATGAAACCTAAGGGGGGTAGATTGTCACGTCCCCATTCCTAGATGATGTTGATGCATAACGAAGATGTTGCCTCTTCATAACAAGTATTAATGTTATCTTAATAAAGACCTAAAAGGGCAATGTAATTGAGACTCAAAAGGACATATTGTACTAAAGGATGTGTCTCTCAAGGTAACCTTTGGGGGTTTGACCTAAGGCATTTATACCTAGGCTTAGAGGTCATGCTAGCATGGCAAGTCAAAAGAGCCAAGTGAAGTTGGATAGAAGTGGACTAGCCATCCCTTCTAGCTAGGTTATAGTCCTAACAGTGGTGGCAATGCTAGATTGCCTCTAAGGGATAAATTCCAAAGGAAGAAAACCCCAAGGAATACTCTTAGAGCACGATTCGGATATGCTATTCCATATCAATAAAGCATTCTTTTCTTTATCTTTTTGAATTTTTCCTATTATTTCCTTTATATAAAATTTAAAATATCACATATATTTCACATTTGATATATTTTCTTCATACGCGTTATGTCTAATATATCGTATATTTGATGTTTTCCATGACATCTAGGGACAGGATGTCATAGTAACATCCCATTCTTGAATATCATGGAAAACATCAAACATAAGTAAAATTTAATCTTATTCATAAAGAAAATAATAGAAACAATGTAGAAGTAAAATAAAAAATGCTTTATTACTATGAAAATAATGTATCTAGTTTATGCTTTAAGGATTCCTTGTGGTTATCTTTCTTTGACATCTATCCATTAGAGGCAATCAAACACTGACACCATGGTTATTCCTGTAACCAACTAGAAGAGATGGCTAATCATATTTTTGTTCCACTTTACTTGACACTTATTACTTTTCTTTACTAACTCTACAACACCATGCTAATATAACGTCTAATTCCTAGCTATAAATACCTTAATTCAGGCCTCCAAAGGTCATCTCAAGAAACATGTCCATTACTACAATGTATCCTTTTAGGTCTTAATTATAACTTTTCCTTTATAGGTCTTATTATAATAATTACAACATTTATAATAATGAAACATCATCTTTATTATATAAGAGCTTCATTTGATAGTAGGGATATGATAAAATTCCCTGATTAGCTTTTGTTCACCCTTGAACAAGTCCATATTAATGATCTTTTCTCTAGCTTTAGTGCTTCCTTCATGCTCCTCTACTCTAGTGCTTTGATTTCTCCTTTTGAATTAATGTTAAATTTAATGTTCTTTCACTTGTTCTATAAATGAATATAAGTAAAAAAATATGCAAAAGATCTACCAACCACCAATCACTAGTCCTAACTAGAGTACACTATGCACATCTTATGTCTCTAGTTACCTAAATAAAGGTAGGGCAAATTATTTTACCAAATTACATTGCTCAAAAAATATTTTACCTTTCTAATTAAAATATAAATTAAATAATGAAAGAAAATAAGATGGATATAAATAAAAATAAGGTTCAAAATCTCCCTGATCTTCATCAACATTAGGATCAAGGGATGCAATTGTAGTGTTACCATAATGAATATATGGTCGAATGACCTTGTTTGGGTTGAAACTGGTAGATAAAACATATTGTAGACATAAGACATTAGCATTCAAATTTTGTAATTCTACAAGAATACATAGCTATTAGTATTAATATCCAAGGTGGACATAGTGAATGTCATCTCTCATTGGTCAAGGACATTGCAAGCACATTATAAATTGTGATCTTTAAACTTGAATTTTCTTCTAGCTCAGTTATCCTCATGAGTATCATACACCTTGGCAAAATAAGATAATGATTCTTCATGATGGTCAATTTTTTCTATCAAAGGATTTAATTGTTGGTTGAACTAGTATATATTTTTATTATTATTCTAATTCATCAATTAATTCTTTCAACTATTCAATTCATTGGATTCATATTAAATTGAATTTTCTTCATTGACTCATAATAATCTTTATATCTTTCCTCCCCCTTCCTATAATGTCCCCATTCCCAAATGGTGTTGCTACATAACAAAGATGTTGTCTCTTCATAACCAGTGTTATCATTATCATAACAAGACCTAAAAGGACATGTTGTAATAATGGATGAGTCTCTTGAGGTGACCTTTTAGGGGTTTGATCGAAATCATTTATACCTAGGCATTAGAGGTCATGCTAGCATGGAGTTGTGGAGTTGGTAAAGGTGAGTAATGGGTGTCGAGTGAAGTGGGACAAGAAGAGGACTGGCCATCCCTTTCGACTAGTTGTAAGCTTAACCTTGGTGGTAGTGTTGGATTGCCTTTAAGAGATAGATGTTGAAGGAAGAAAACCCCAATGAACACTCTTGAAGCATGATCCATATACACTATTTTAAATTAATAAAGCATTCCTTTCTCTTTCCTTCAACATTTTCCCTATTATTTTCTATATGCGTAATTTCGAATTTACATATATTTGATGCTTGGTATATTATATTCTCATGCATAATGTCTAATATAACGTATATTTGGAATTTTCCATGACATCTAGAAATGAGGTATCACATTTAGTATTAGAGAAAATCATGATCCAAGGGCCTTTCAGAACCATCGACTAACTACAACCTAATGATGAACCATGGAGTCATAACCCAAGGAGAGTCATGGACCACCACCAGATGCACCACATGTCCAAGCTTATCTATGTAAGTGAGGGAATACCTTTCCATTAATTTCATAAACAAACAATGGATTAGGCATCTACAATAGAGATAGATCCCACCAACCAACAAAATTCTTTCATGGGTATCATTTACTGAGGAAGATCTAATTACACTTTTAAAAAAGTACATAAAACTACAAGATACATTTTTATTGTGGCTAGCAAGAATGAAAGAGGAAAAGTTGGAGAAAGCACTTGTGAAGACCCTAGAAGACTACAAAAATGTCTTCTTATGAAATTCATTAAGTATGATGGTGCTAAGAAAGCATGACCAAGAGGCACTTAAGGACTGTGTGGAGAATATGGAGCACTCAGTAGATGAGAGATTCTACCTTCAATATTACCTTCTTCACCTATGCTTGTGCCTGCTTCTACTCCATCATCTGCATCTGTAGAACTAATTGGTAATGTATAGTGACACGTAAAAGCTATCATGGCCATCATTAGCAACATGCTTTCCCTTATCAATGCATGCAATACTTTTGGTGGAGGCTTTTGCTAGATCACATCATCTGCAACACCTCCACCTACTTTCGATGGAGGCAATTTAACATTGATGCAATAGATATTGTGCTCACATTAACCTCAAAAGGAAGAAGTAGCAACAATACTATGAATAAAGATTAGAGTGTGCAGTATCTCTGGCATCTACCTTGGAGCTATCCTATGGAGGATCTAATGGAAATCCATGTCTTTATTTCATGTTTTGATGATAATACTTATACACTCATGATCAGCACAAAGGCCTCATCATAGCACTCGTATGGAAGAATGGCATGCCACTCCTAGGCTAGGCTGGTTTTCATTTGGTTTGATGTTGGCTCAGGGAGTGAACACATTGACTAACAACATGGAAAATAGTTATCTTTGCTACCACTCCACAGTGCCTATCACCACTCCATGTGCTAAGAAAATAATATATAATGTTTACTTGAATCTTAAGGGTTTTTTTTTTTTTTTTTGAAGCAAGTGTTTGAAGTTTTGTGGATCTCAAGGGCTTCATCAAAGAATTTGATTTCTCTAAAATTATCATTCCCTCCTTGGGGATTCTAAATTTATTCCAACTTCTTCTACCAATACTAAAATTTTTAGTCGATTAAATACTAACATTGTAAAAATTGATCTTGATTCTCATAATGTAGATTTACCACCTAGCAAATAAAAATTTGTAATGTCTTCTTCTAATGATACTAATGAAAATAAGATATCTAATTTTATTCTTCCAATAATGTATATGATTCATTGATTGCTAATCTTGTATTATAATATATTTTCATTCAAATTTTAATTACATGCCTCATAATCATAGTTGTACTTCCCAATTAAATAATGTGATACAAAAATACAATATTCAAGTCATTTATCCTAAACACATTTTTTTAGCTCGATCATGGTTCAATGGCACACTCCTAGATATAGGATCATTCATAAATAAACACCAGATGTTGACATCCAATTTGAAGAATATTCTAAAATTTTATATTTATTCAACTATTTTATCTTCCATTAATTTTTCAGAGACCTAAGTAGAAAATTGTTGATCTTCTCATTCCCATAAAGCATGTGGAATCTATTTCCACATCATTTGGTTCTCATATATATATATTTTATTAAAATAAATATTATTAACCATAAAAAATTGATATTACATGTAGATAAAAAAGCTTATGTTCAATCAGTTATAGATTATAATCTTTCTAATTCATCTAACTTTAGTCGTATTTAATGTTTTTCCTTTTCTACAAGCAAGTAAGAAAACTTACATTCAATTAATTATGTATTATAATCTTCCTAATTCATGAAAATTTTGTCATCATAAAGAAATATATTTGTTTAATACTTGTTCTTTTTTTTTCTAGAAAAACAATGTTGATGAAATATGAAAAAGTATTAAAGTTTAGCCTACAATGAAACATTTTTCTTATCTAACAAAAATACTATTAACTCAAAGATTAAAACTAATACTATTGAGAAAAATCACTTTAAACAATGAGTAAGAAGATAATTTTGCAAAGTAGGAAGATGATTATGCATTTTTAGGAAGTAAGAAATGTGATTTCACAAAGCAAGATGGGGATAAGACAAGGAATTTTAAAAATCTAGGCCAAATCAATGGAAGGTGTGAAGGACTATTTGAGTTGACATTAAAGGGTAAAGTTCCTAGAAGTATTAGTTAGGAATTGAAATTTTTAGTTGGTTGATTAGATGGCTTTTAGGGCTTCTCCAACATGGTTGTGTCTTGCCTTTAAACTACTCTGAGGATAATACCTAGCATGTCAATATTAATAATGATATTTGCAAAGATGTTAGGGTTAAATTTTGGTTCTACCTTCTTGGTTTCTTTATCTCAATAGAACCACATCTAAGGTTGTATTAAATAAAAGATTGGATGAAGCTAAAATGGAAGGATGTTGGCACTAAGGTGACTACCCTACACGTAATACATCTAAGATTTTATTTCAATACAATTGAAGATGGAAATAAAATTCTTAGTGATGATCCTTGATTCTTTAAGATGAGGAGCCTTGCTCTTGTAAAATAGAAACTAGGATGGTAATTCAACCCCAATCTTTTCCAAAAATATCTTATTTGGATTAGACTCCTAAACTTCCCCATGACATTTTGGGAAGAAGCCTTGCTGAAACAAGTTGTCAAAGGTTTTGGGAGGCTCATTAAAGTAGATAATATCACAAGTAAATCTCACATGGTGCTTGCTAGATTTTGTGCCTAGATGCCTTTTCACTAAGCATATAAGGCTAGTTTGGTTAAATTCAAGAACAAGTAGGGGTGTTAAATCTTAGAGTGGAATATAAGAATTTTTCTATGATGGCTCAGTACTTATGGCAAAATATGTCACAAAGATGGAGCTTGTGTGATGGAACCTAAATGCTACAACCACTATGGGAGAAGTAGCCATAACATATCCAACTAAAGAATGAGACAACAACATCTATAATAGCCATAACATAGCTATAAAATGAAGGTCAATAATAAAATGCCACTTACCATAATTGTGAGCTCATTTTTGAAAAACTAGGATACACTATTAAGGTTTCAAAAAGTAAGAAAAAGAAATAGGAAAAACCAAATAATTGGAAACAAACAGAGGCTAATGAACAATTTAAGATCAAAGGTCAAAACATTACACCCACATAAGGTTTACAAATGATGGCATCCCCCTAGGCTATGATTATGGAGGAGCCCCTCCAAAACCAACAAACCAAAGATAAAGACCAAAATTAAGATGTCCACTCTACCATCCTTTTAGCCAATGACAAGGTTCTTTCATTCCTCCACTTGCATGAAGGTAAAGGTTCAATACTAGCAACCAAAGAAGATGAAGCTATCAAAGAAGACTGAATGATCAAAATAACTTCAAATATGCTTCCTAATTTCCCTCACTTCCTTCAAAGCCCAAGCTAAATAGCTTAGCTTTATCATTACAAGATAAGTTTCCACCTTGCAAATCCCCCATGATGAATGACTAAGAAAGCTTAATCATTTAAGAGAGATACCCCTCTCTTGAGGCATATTATTTATTTTCTAAAAGAAAACTAGGCAAACCAAATTTAAACATAATGGATATAAAGGCTAAATTAGAACAATACAAGCCAAGAAAGTCATCAATAATAGGATAATCCTCTAATCCATTATTATTCTCCAACGGAACTACAAACATAAAGTGCTCAAAGATCTTGTATTGCTACATAAACCCCATTATGTTTTTTTGTAGAAAACAAAAATAAAAGAATGAGGAGCTATCCATATTGCCTGAATGGATTGCAATCATGTTAACTCTTACACCAAGGGATAAAAGAATGGCCTATCCCTTTGAAACTTTAATTAAGCAACCTAACTTTATCATCATCAAAGAAAAGTAATAGAATATGATCTTTGGGAATTTTTTTTTTCAATATGATGTAGGATTGCATATGTAGATCCTATGAGATATTCTTGTATCTTTCACCCACCAAGGCCTCTTGGTACTTACTAGCAACTTCAACCAGGTTAGACTCCAAATAGAAAAGGTAGGGATATTTCCTTCTAATCAATTGAGCATTTAAGAATTTCAACAATTATTAATAGATTTTGATTATATGGATGTTAACCTTTGTGAGGCTTATTTCACTTGGTTTAACAAAAGGTTAGATAGAGTGCTAGTTCAAAGTAGGATTGATAGAATCATTGTTAATGGTATGGCTTTCAAGAACAATCTTTCTCTTCTTAGTGCTTTGCCTAGGTATGCTTCAAATCATTACCTCCTTTTATTACCTTGAAGGAGCAACCAACGCCAGAAAAGGACATTTCAAATTCAAAAGATACTAGCTTGAGAAATAGTCTAAAAACATTATTAGGGATCTATGGAAAGACTATCAAATAGAATTCTAGCTAAGGTAGAATCTCAAGATAAGATTGCATGAGCTAAAAATTATTCTTAAAAATTAGGCCTCCCAAGATAGATTTTGGTTTTGGGAAAGGAAAGAGGACATTAAAAATAGATTAGAATAACTTCAAGAGTATGAATGTAAGCTTCAGCCTTCTAAAAAATAACATAAACATTTGGGGAGGCTTCAACAAATCTATAAGGATGAAGAGATCTACTAGAAGCAACAAGCTAGAATTAGTTGATTAAAAGGGAATGATTGGCTAACTCAATATTTCTTTCATACTGCCAAAAAATATATAAGAATAGAAGCTTTCTCAAATCATGCACAACAAATCCATCACCTTTAACCAAGACACAATTAGAAACACCATCATCCAACACCTTCACTAGAGATGGGAGGTAAATCTAGTTGAGCCTATATCTATCCCAATCTAGAAGATTATTCATGAGAAGGAAAATAAGAATATTAGGAAGATTGTTACCAAGAAGGAGATTTGGAAGCTGATGTCCTCCATGTAGTAGAATAAGGTCCTAGGGTTGGATGGGTGGCCTGCTAAATTCTATAAGAGGTTCTTTTAAATTTTTGCGGATAATATTCTTAACATGATCCAAGACATGCTTGATAATGTAAGGGTCCCAGTAGAAATTAACATCATGAAGTTATCCCTTATTCCAAAGAATAGTAGGATAACCAAGCTAGAAGACTACAAACCAATTATTGTTTGTAATATCATTTACAGAATCTTGGCCAAAGTGCTTGTTAAAAGGCTCATGCATGTTATTCCAAAAGTTACCTTTTAAAACTTTGTTGGCTTTATTAACGGTAGGTATATACAAGATCAAATGATCCTTAATCATGAATTTATGAATGTTTACCATCAACACAAATTTACTACAATGTTGATCAAGTTAGATATTATCATTGTATATGACTCCATTAATTGAGGGATGATATAACACATTCTAATAATGTAATGGATGAAGATGGTTAAGACAAGGAGATCCTCTTTCATTCCTTCTATTCATCATCATTACGTATGTGATGAAATAACACCTAACTATGGAAGGCATTCATGATTTTTATATGGATAACATATCTTTGTGACATTAATGCATTACGTGGATGATACTATGAACATTACCAAAGCTAATACCAATGAGATGAAGGTGATTTATAAAGCCCTCATGTAATTTACTACTTAAACCAATCTCCAAATAAATTGGAAGAAACCAAAATTTTACTAGGTAACCACTGGGAAACAACATCGAACCTGAATTATGCAATGCCTTCTAGTTGCTCAAGGTAAGAAGATGGATAACTATCTTGAGGTTTTCATTGATGTTTTAGGATGATCTTCCACCTAGAGAGGATGGATGGACTATATTAAAGATAAGATCCATGCATATAATAATTAATTTTATCATGATTTTTGAGTAATACCCAAACTTTTTGTTTGTTTTCTTTCATGCTTCAAGTTATGTTGATGATGAGCAATCTCATGTTGAAAGTTATGTATTCAAAGAAGGCTAGAAAGCAAAAATATATCTAGAATACATTTTAAAAGCTTAGTTTATATATAGAAGAAAAATAAAGAGGAAAAAATTTAGTCTCACATGAAAAGAAGTTCAAAATCCTCTCTGCTCCTCAAGCTATAAAGGAAGATCATCAATATTATTGTAAATACAAATGAAGCAATTAGAATGATAAGATGAATAGAGTAAATCTTTTCTTTTTCCTTTCTTACTCCATCAATTTTTTTGCTTAATTGTTTGCCAATTTCATAGTTGAAGTATTCATATTTCTCATTTTCTTGAAGCAACCCTTTCTCATAGTTAAGCTCTCCCATCTCATATTTTTAGACCTCATTTCTCATAATATTTCTCATAACTTTCTCACAA
Organism: Gnetum montanum; assembly: GCA_015680685.1. NCBI lineage: Eukaryota > Viridiplantae > Streptophyta > Gnetopsida > Gnetales > Gnetaceae > Gnetum > Gnetum montanum. The sequence goes on along the minus strand of MNCI01006995.1, from coordinate 243,517 downwards.
TAAGTTCTTATATTCTCACAAGTTTTTACAAGTTTTCTCACAATTTTCACAAGTGTTTGAAGATGAAGGATGCACTCTTATGCATCCCAAGACATGCAAAATTTTGGTTTTATTACATGTTTATTTTTTATGTTTTTGCCTTAGTTTAGATCATGAATATTTTGGATACAAGTATTTGTAAAAAAAATGTTTCATCAAGCATGCAAACTTTAAATCCCTTTTAATTCATGAATTTTGATTATTCTTTTTCCTCCACCAAGTATATTGAAAATTATGAAGGTTTTTAAAGCAAAATAACTAATTTAAATAAGGAATTTATGTTGTTTAATCAAGGGCATTTTTTATCATGCTAAAGCCTTATCTTTAGATGAATTGATGTGTAATTAAGACTCCAATGTCAAGAATGTTTTGGTCTATATTCATTTCTTGATATATGATCTAGATCTAGGCATTTCATTCATGTTTTTATGTCCATGTATTGATGAATTTCATGCTATGTTGTCAAACCTCTCTTTATGAATTTATGGTGAATCAATTTCATTATAGAAGCTTTTAAATCTACGTTTCATGTCACTATTTCTAAGCCTCTATAATAGACCTCAATCACATTCATGCTAATAGGCTCATATGTGATCAATTTGTTGAAGGAATGTTTTCATTCATAGACATTTGATTTAAAAATATTATGATAGCAATTTTATGATCCCAAACTATATTAGGAGATATAGGCTATTGAGTAGTAGGTACCTCTTCATGTGCAACCTAGTTGACTTCCATGGATTGAACTAGTATGGTATCTAGATTGTTAAGCATTGATCATAGGTAGCTATCATCTCACTTGGACGATTGGTAGCTTTATGAAATATTATTTAGTCTAAAGTAAGCCATATTATTGTAATGTTGTTTAGGCCTTAAACTAACCTTAACAATAACATAAAAATTATTTATTTAAGCTAACTAATAACAAGAATAAAAATTCTAAAATAGCCTAAGGGTGATGAGTGTTTATTCACACCTTATCTTAATAATCCTAAACTCACGTACCCACTATTGGGATCACCAAGTGTTATTCTATTAGGTGAACCAAACAATAACACTACTAGGATTATCAAGTGAATATTTGTTTATGCTTGAAATTGGTCAAGCTCATTCCGTTAATTAATTAACATGCATGGAAATGTAAATATTAACTAGTTACATGGAAAATAAATTATATTGAAAGTAAATACATTCTAAGTTAAAGTGTTGTAATGAATATGACTCAATCTTGATCTTATTGTTACTCATGGAATATGTCCAGGTACAATTCCACTCGAATAAGATGTCATACAACTAACTCACATCCACTAGTCAAACTGCAAGAATCTAGCTACCATACTAATTAAATGGTATCAAATAGACTACAAGTGCTCACATATTTATAGGCAAATACAACCATTATGTGAATAGGGATGAATTAATGCATTGGGTTGTGTCAATTGGAATACATTGATGAGGATGCATCAAGGTAGCTAAGTTATAGTAGATGCGATATAGCATCTTCAATGTAGTAGCCAACTAAGACATACTGACAGGGATGCTACAATGCAAATGTGATGTAGCATCTATAATATAGCATCTACAATATCTCAGCTAACTGATCTACTTGACAAAATGATGCTTCATCATATCCTCATGACTTAGCTACCTAACATATCAAGTCTCATCATACCCCCATGACTAACTAAAAACTCATCATTGAGTTATATATAAATGGACAAAGTTCCATTACAAAATTGGAGTGCCACATTACAAAATTTTATTTAAGTGGATGTATTACAAAATGACAAAAATAATGGATAAACATTAAACTTTACAAAATTATAGAGGTCTTCAAAAATTTAGCAAAGATGAATCTTCTTGTTGTCATTAGTAATGGTAGACTTCCAACCTTGATTGTTATGTTGGGGTGACATCCGATCTCCAAATGTCATGGAAAACATCAAATATATATTATATTAGACATTATTCATAAGAAGATAATATACTAAACATCAAATATATGTAACATTCAACATTATGCATAAATAAAATAACAAAGAAAGTGTATAAAGAGAAAGAAAAGAATGCTTTATTGATATGGAATAGAGTATCTAGATCATGCTTTGAGAGTGTTCCTTGGGATTTTATTTCTTTGGCATCTATTACTTAGAGGCAATCTAGCATTGCCATCATAGTTAGGACTACAATTGGCCAAAATGAATGGTCAATCCTCTTCCTATCTAGCTTCACCTATCTCCTATGACTTACCTTCTATCAGCTCCACCACTCCATGCTAGCATGACCTCTAAGCCTAGGTATAAATGCCTTAGGTCAAATCCCCAAAGGTTATCTCAAGAGACAAGCTTGTTATTACAATGCACCCTTTTGGACCTTACTTACAATTATCCTTTCGAGTTTTGTTACAAATAATAACACTTGTTATGAAGAGTCACCATCTTCATTATGCAGCAACATCATCTGGGAATGGGAACGTGACAATCTACTACCCCCCCCACCNCCCCCCCCCCCTAGTTTTCATTTATCCTTAAACAAGTCCACATTCACTATCTTTTTCTAGCTCTAGTACTTCTTTCATGATCCTATGCTCCAATGAATTTGATTTCTCCTTTGAACTTGAAGTTGTTTCTTGCTTTTTCTATAAAAAAAAATATATGTGAGAATAATATATATATATAAGCATTAAATATTACTTTATTAATACTAACTTCATTTTCTTAAGATAATGATAAGAGGTGAATTAAGGATCTACCAACCACCAATCACCAGTCCTAACCAGGGTCACACAAAGTGCAACTCATATCTAGTTACCCAAGTGAAGGCAGGGAAAATTCTTTATTCCCAACATCCATTACCTTAGATATTTTATTTATCTAATTAAAATATAAATTAAGCAATGAAAAAATAATAAAATTTATTAATAAAAGTAAGGGTGAGATACATCTTGATCTTGATCAACCATATGAATTGATGGAAGTGATTGTAATTCTACCATAAGTGGTATGTGATCAAATGCTTTTTTTTAGGATGACAAAGCTTGATGTTGATTCTTCTTCACTTCTTCTTTAGAAATTAACTCTAGTAATTTAGTAAGTTGGAAGAATCATACATCATATCGAATATAATCTAAAGTCTCAATGAAGAATTTTGTTGACCCATCCTCATTAATCATAGTAGAGTAATTAGTAAACTATGGTTCTTGATGAATACCATCCATCAACATCCTCTATTTCTAAATTTTGGGATTCGATTTATCTATTGAAGATTCAAAGCAAGTAAAATATGCACTGGCCAATGGAATTGCATGTTGAATTGATGAAAACATCTTCTTCAAACTAGGTTCATCTTTCAAGGATTCCATTACACATCCATATTTACGAATTGATAAACACTACTTTCAACTTTTGCATTTAAGTCTCCACAAAGAACAATTGGTACTAGATTGGTATAGCTTAGGGATAACTTATTCTTAAAACCTTTTTCTATGTTCTTAATTAAATATGCTCCTTGACATAGTCTAACATCTGAACATGTTAGTTTGTATGTTAACTACACATACACATCTTCCTGAAAGATGGACTTTTATAATCAATGCTAAGGTTGTGTGATTTTTCTAAAATCTTGAATGTTCTCTCTTTCCCATTACTTGACGTTCTAGAATTTCAAAAATCATATTTTCTAAACTCCATTCTAATCTTTGTACTAGTTAAAACTTGGCTTCTTTATAGAAGACTACTCAGCCATCCATGTTGTGATTTCTACAATAGGCTAATTTGTATGATTCAAAAGGAAAACTTTCACAAGATCCTTTTTTCTTATAAATACCTATGTACCCTATCTTTTCCAAATTTGGTTGGCATTAGTATAGGAATTCCCATGGGAAGACTTCTTGTAGGCATAAAACATTATCATCCAAATTTTGTAACTCTACTAAGATGTATGGGTATATTCACGCCAATCCAAAGCCCATTGTGGACAAAGAGGATGTTGTTTTTCACTCACTAGGAATCTTGTAAGCATTTTATATGTGGCAACTTTCATTCTCATTGTTGGATTCTCTTTTGGATCATTTCTCTCCATGCGTATCATACACCTTGTCAAAATAAGATTTTGAGTCTCCATCTTGATCTATTTTGATTATAATAAAATTTGATGCATATATATCTTCTTGATCATTGAAGACCATTCTATTTTATCAACGACTCAACTAATTCTTAATGACCTTTCTACCTCCCTTAAGACATTAACTTTAGCAGCGTAACTAAATGACATGCCACATTGAGCTTAAGACTATCTACAAAGGTTAAGCACTGAATCTTAAGGTTCAAAATGTTAAATTCATTAGTCCCAATAAGGCATGCTTATGTTGTCAAATTTTAAGGCACAATTCATGATATCATCAAATTATCAGGTATGTGGATGATAAATCTAATTTCACAATTAAGTTTATAAGGGTGAAAAATGTTGGAAATGACTCTTCATTTGCTAAAAAAGGCTTCCAAAATAAAAAATAATCGCTTCTAAAGTCTAAAACATTTGGCGTGAACAACGAGACTTCCCAACAAGTCATCCATCCATAAACTAATCCAAAGCAACTGCACTCAATTACAAAATACTTATCTCATGTGTTGCCAATGTATCAAATTCCTTTTTAAAAATTATTTTCACACATTTTTAATTTAAACTAATGGGTAGGAAATAGAAATTTTGAATTTTCAGTCAGTTGAAAGGAATTTTGAATTTTTTGTCAATTGAAAAAAATTTTAAATTTCCTATAGTTTGATGGAAAAATTCTTCCATTACCAGAGGCAGGGGTAGCTACCAGATAGGAATGGCAGTGAGGTAGTGGACATGCACACAGACAATGGTAGGTGAGGTAGGGACAACAATGAGATAGCACGACAATGATGGTGAGGGTCAACGATGGTGGATGTGAAGGCTACAAGGAGGCTAGCTATATTCAGCTACCTATCCTAGCCTACATAGCCCTTTCTAGGGCTCATGTAGTACTTCCTAGGGCTTGCATAGCCTTCCTCAAGGCCTACGTGGTCCTTCCTAGGGCTCATGCATACCTCCTCAGGGCCTGTGCAGTCCTTCCTAGGGCATGCATGATCCTCTGCAAGGCCTACATAGCACAAAATAGGATAGGTGTAGCACTTAGTTGGGCTAGCATAGTTATCCAACGGTTGTACATCCCATATGATACTTGTACGTATGTTTCTGATGAAGGTTTTTTTGACATTGGAGGTGACGAAGATCTGTGGTGCTAACGATGTCCATGGAGCATCAGACATGGCAATGATCTACAGTGTCATTTATGTTCATGGAGGGCTAGAGGTGGCAATGATTTGTAGTGTCATCAATGTTTATAGAGTGCCAAAGGTTGTGATGATTTATGACATCATCAGTGTGTGCAAAGCGCCAAAGGAAGTGATGATCCATGGCACCATCGAGTAGTAAGAGACACAGAAGATAGTCAAGGGTGCACACAGGATGGGCAATGTGCAGAAAATGGGATGGCAAAGTGTGAACAAGGCAAGACAAATTGAAGAGTAGCTAAGAGTAGCAGGCGATCATGAAGGGAAGGTTAGACAAGTGACACAATAGAAAGCGGTGTGCATAGAAGGTACCATGGCAAAGGGTAAACATGGTGTGATGTGTGGGATGACAACATGAAGTAGCTGATGGCGTGTTCTAATGGGGAGCTACAGAAGTAAGGGATTTTTAGAAACTGCCTAGCTAACCATGACACTATGCTAGCAAGCTAAGGCCACTACTAGTGGGACCAAGGCCACCATCGATGGGCCAATGCCACTATCGATAAACGCGACCATCCCAGCACTATCACATAGGGCAAACACAGGTCCTAGCCATAAGGTTAGAATCTAAGACCCTTAAAAATAAAAATTTTTAAAATAAAAATAATAAAAATATAAATTAGGACTCAAGGTTGAACCCACAACTTCCCGATTCTCTCCCCCTCTTTTTTTTAAATAATAATTTAATACTATTTTTATGCACACATATTAAGAAAATTAAAAGAGCAATATCTCTCAAACTGTAAGTCAAATCAAGATGAAATTTTCACCATTGGAATCATTTTGATGAGTACTATGTAGTGGAAATAATTTTAGAATTCAAAAATTAAGTTGAATTTTTAAGATTTTAAAAGATCCGAACTAGCTTATTCTACCAAAATGACATTACCAAGTTGATATATAGAAGACATGATGCCTTACAAATGACTCTAAGTTTCTTAGGATAATGATTTCAACAAAACAAGATTAATTCAAGTCATGGTTACTAACCATTTTGGAGAAACTTAACAATGACCTTAATCAATTAATATTTTTAATATTAAGATGAGTAAACATTACCTAGACCGATGTATCCTTTTCTTACCAACATCTCTTGCAATTGATGAATCTTGAAGAGGCATAATCCACTCTTCATCAGTTAATGATATCCATGAAAGAATTTTTTTTGATAGGTGGGATCTATGTCTTTTTTAGATGCCTAATCCATTCATGAAATTGATGGAATAGTATCTTCTGGCTTACATAGATCATCTTAGACATGTGGTGCAAGTGGTGGTAGTCCATGATCCTTCCTAGTTCATGGCTCAATGGTTCATCATCATGTAGTCGGCTCATGATTCTGAATGGTCCTCTAGTCGTGGTTTTCTCTAATATTAATTGTGACATCCCATCCTTGGATGTCATGGAAAACATCAAATATATGTTATATTAGACATTATGCACAAGTAGACAATATACCAAACATTAAATATATGTAACATTCAACATCATATGTAAAGGAAATAACAAAGAAAGTGTAGAAAGAGAAAGAAAAGAACACTTTATTGATATGGAATAGAGTATATGGATCATGCTCTAAGAGTGTTCCCGTGGATTTTCTTCCTTCAACATCTATTCCTTAGAGGCAATCTAGCACTGCCATCAAGGTTAGGCCTAGAAATGGACAAAAGGAATGGCCAATCCTATTCCTATCCCACTTCACCTAGCTCCTGTGACTTTTCTTTTACCAGCTCAGCCACTCCATGTTGGCACAACCTCTAAGCCTATGTATAAATGCCTTAGGTCAAACCCCCAAAGATTATCTTAAGAGACACATCTATTATTACAATGCACCCTTTCAAGTCTCCATTACAACCATCCTTTCAGGTTTTGTTACAATAACAATAACACTTCTTATGAAGATTCACCATCTTCGTTATGCAACAACATCATTTGGGAATGGGGACATGATAGTTAGTGCTTCTTTTTTTATGAAGAATGATTTTGAAGGATGGATTAAAACTTCTCCTCATAATTCCATGGGTCTAGCAATCATGTGAGGTTTGAGCTTTAATCCTTATATGTGCTACCATTTATCCATGGACATATCCTCCTCTTGGCCTCTTTTCTTTTGCTTCCACAAGACCTCAACCTTAGGCCTTCTTTTTGGCATCATCTGAAATCATCAAATGATAAAGATTAGTTTTGAAAATTTTTTGTTAATGATTAACCCTTTTTGAATCCTTAGTTAGCTCAAAATTTGAAAAAATAATTAGTAGTTAGATGCAAGGTGATATCATAATAATGATCCCCAAGACTCTATAGTAACTAAAATAATGAATTTTTTTAAGTCATTTTTATTATTTTTACTATTAGCTACCATAATGTTCAAAATTAGAAAAATTTAAAAATTTAAATCCTTAAACCCTCATGATAAATGATCTCAACTTCGAAAGATCACAAATTTTTAAACAACTAAAACCAAAGCTCTAGTTCACAAGATGACTAAGAAATATTGAACTTAGAGGATAGTTTAATATAAAAGTTAGTAAAAATTAATTAAAATTGATGAGAAGTAGTCCCAAAATCATGCATAACATTCAAAATGTTTCTCATGATGTCTTGGAAGATGTGATGTTCTAGTTCAAAGCTGTGATCAAGAAAAGTTATGTAAGTAGATGTTGGTGACTATTTGGGACCACCAACATTGGGGGGCCCCAGTCTCACAGCCTTCGAGGGTCATAGGATCGAAGGTATTTTTGAATACAATTTAGGTGCTTGCTAGTCTCTAGCAACACCAAGGCCCAAATACCTACAAATAGACTTAGTAGTTATGAAATGTATTAAACATGAGTATGTATTTGCTATTATGAATGTTGGAATGATTGAGTTGCGTGTGAAATTTGTAATTGACTATCATAAAAAAATTAGCTTTCTTTGTCAAATACTATGAGTTGTTGAAGGTTCCTATTTTGTCCAATCACTTAGTCTATATAGTCCCTATAGTACATTACTTGTAACAAATAAAATTTTGCAAAAATGTTCTAGCACAATTTTTCCAATCTACTCCTAATTTCCCCAGAGAGAGAATTCCACAAGAAATTCAAAAATAGAGTGAAGTTCAATGGACTTATAAAGAGAAAAGAAAATAAAGTAGATTTGTGTGAAACCTCAAATATTTAAGTAACATAAATTAACACAAGGAAACACTCTATAATAAAGCTATTTCAATTCAATCTAACTATGAACTTTCGAAACCCTCTAAGCTCAACAAGCAATTTCATAAAGACAATCTTATTATACTACCAAATATGCTACACAAATGACAAAGTACGAGTCTCTAATTTGGCTAGTTAATAATTATCAAGATTTTCATTCAACAAAAACTTCAAAAAATTTGACAATTTGAGGATTAAAATACTAAGGCAATACACTTTAAAACCATGAAGCTATTTCAGTCATCTTAAAATACCAAAGATTTTCCTAGATCTTCTATACTCAAAATAGGAAATTTTGTTAAGACATTACTATTAAATTGCTCTGAGACTTTTCAACAACATAAGCTTTTCTACGACTAATCTTAATAAGAGTCTAATATTGCACAAAAACATAACTATAAAAGTAACCTAGAGAAAATCCAAAATTAAATGTCAAGCGTGATATTACCTAAACTATTTGCTAAGCAACTAAAACACAATGAAAAGAAATGAACTCATAGGATTATAATAAAGAAGCTAAATTGATGCCTTTATCAAACCATGCTTTTATAATAGTTGTAACTTCCATAAGGAGTTATAAGTTTCTAAAAAAATCTTAAATCCTCAGAAAATAAAGTTGTAAATGTCAAATGTTTACAAATTTTTTGTAAAAACCTCCTTTCAACATTAAAAAATGACAATGTATGTAGTAATACATATAATATTTATACAAATAAGATTATGTGGCCTTAGGGCTTTTTGTATCACCACATTAGCATTGATGTATAACCCTATAAAGGTTTACACAGTCCTCATGGCTTTCATGCCAAAAGCTATGTGTTCTTGTTTCTATGTTGTAGTGTCATCATTAGCCACTACCTGTTCACCTTTGCTGCCCCCTTTTTTGCCTACACTCTTGGATACTGAGCCATTAGAGTCTCATGGCCACACCTCTATCAATCATTGCAGATTTTCCATCTAGATGTGCATTGGTAGGAATGGAGAAGAAGTTGCATTACTATTACTTGATTTCCCATTGGTGGATGAGCTCTTTCCATGGCACCATCAATCTACTTCTACCATTTCCACGATTACCTTCTTTGTTGCATCTCAACAACAAACCCTACATCCTTTTGTCAAATCTCTATGATGAACAAAAATAATGAAACTTCTCCAAGCCCATAGAACTACTCCTACTACCATCGTGAAGCTGCAATGAGGGCACTGATGATGTCGTTACTCTAATACCCTATTATTGCTTATCATTTTTTTCTCTTCCTCATCTAATTTGAAGTCACAATTTGACAAGGAATTTGAGAGCACAAACAAAGTGAAAGGACATCCATGGTGTTTTTTTATTTTATTTTATTTTATTTCTAGATTAGAAGCTTCCTTTCTAACTCCAAAGTACAGAAAATTATTATTTTGATTTTAGTGTTTGTTGTAGATGCTTAGCACAATGAAGATTAGGGTTTCAACCCTATTCAAGCAAAGAAATTTTCATGATGCTTTCTTACTTAGGACCTACCCATACGAACTCAGTTTAAACAAGAATGACATCTACAAAACATGAGCATCTAGCAACAACCCTAGAATTTTAGAATCAATTTTGATGAGCATATTAACAATCTATGTTATTATTAGACATGGTGCTTGGGTTGTAAATTCTTGTATGCAATAATATTGTGAATATTTCTTCTTTGTTTCTTCCTTTGGATGAAATTAATGACTGTGAAAATCTAGCATTGTACCTTTGATTTTTTATTTTCAAAATTCAAGCATTCTACTACACAGTTTTTTTTTTATATTGGATAACTTCCAGTTAGTTTTCATGGATGCAACTAATAGCATCACCATAGCTATTCACATCAAGATATTGTGTAGAATATAGCTATTATTACAACTGTTCAAAGGATTAAACTTTGTGTTTTTCAACATTTTACTTGCATACTATAACTTGTATATGAGTTCCACTTTCATAAGTTATACCCCTTTGTTTTATCATTGCATTACTGCACAATTTTTTCTCTTAAACTCTACCTTTAATTTCTCAGGATAATAACTAGATTTTTGCATCCAAATACTTTTGTGTTGTGATAGTCTTTGTTATACTCACAACTATATATACACACATTTATACAGTGTAAACTAAATTGAGAGGAACTGGTAATCCAACCAAGTATATATTGCACTCTGNGAGAGGAACTGGTAATCCAACCAAGTATATATTGCACTCTTTCCATCAACGTTATACAAAATATACTCATTCCACTTATGCAATGATTAACTAGTCTCATGATTTTATCATCCTTGAATTTAAAGAAACCTATGTATCCAAGTTAATAAAATTATTCCTATGTGCTAGAATAATTTTAAAAACATAAGATATCTATTACAATATGCTCCATCATATGGTGTGAATGTGCTAACATTTCTTAACCCCATCACCCCCTCCCCTCTTTTTACACCTTAGCTAAGAAACATAGACTTTATTGGCAACATTTCTTTTTACATAGAAACAAAAATATTCTTTCAGAAAAATTTTCATCAAACTTAAGGTTTGATGAAATAAAAACCTCATTCCTAATAAAACTTAGAAAACTATACAAACATAGTTTCATACAAACTATTCTACTAACCAACTTTGCCACTTAGCCAAAACTTATTCAATTTCCATCATCATACGGTTGGCTAATTCAAATTCCACTTTTTGGTAGTTGAAACTAAGTCACCACTATGTAGTTATCTAATGATTACTTAAGGTAATATAAATTTAATAATTAAACTAACACTTTAAATTAAATAATTTCTAACTCATAGTCTAATGTATACATGTTTTTATAATATTATGTATACTTATCTAAGCCTACGTATAGGATATATATGTTATGGTTAAATATATATAAGTCTATATATATTATTGATTATTTATATTACTAATAAGCATACATATAAAAAATTTATTACTTACTCCTATATATACTTAATATTATTATAATTACATGCATATATATACATTACTATATACATATATTGATTTATTCATATCTTTTTAGTCGTCGAGAGTTGTCCAAAGTAATGTTTTATGTGCAAATATACAGAAACTACAATTCCATCCCATCTAACATCGATAATTTGTATGTATCTTCTGATAAATGCCTCTTGATCTAAAATGGACCATTCCATACTATCAAAAATTTATTTGGCTTCTTCATATTCCATAATAATACTAGATAACTAACCTTAAAAGTTCTTTTCAGATCCTTTGTATCAAACCACCTTTTGACTTGAGAAGTATTCTTTAATAAATTATCTTTATCTTTATCCACTTCAGCTTCTCTTTTGATGAGCAAGGTCATGAAACTTCTATATTTATTAGTTTTCTCACTATATTTTTGCACAAAATCTGAGGCCAAACTTATAATCTTGTTCATAATTCTAATGGGCAAATCATAGATCAAGGTATAAGCTAATGTTCCAATAACCTTCTTAAATCTAATACGGTCAATCCATAATGCAGATTACAAGTAACCAATCCAATTTCCTGGATTTCCATCCACCAATTTTTTAATGTAGAAAATGAGCTTCTTATTTGTAGATTCAACTAAGCTATTCCCTTGAGGATAATACTTTGAAGAAGACAATAGAAAGATGAAATTTTTCAATGCCCATGTTATAAATTCTTTAGATTGAAAAGCAAGCCCATTATCAGATACCAATACTTTAGGTAGACCAAAATGACTTTGAATCTGATCTTCCAAAAACTTAATCACATTTGATGCTAAAATGTTTCTTAGATTGTTTGCTTCAAACCATTTGGTAAAGTAATCAGTAGCTATGAGAATAAATTTGTTTCTTGCTCTCGAAGGAGAAATTTGCCAATAAAATCTAAACCCCATTGCTGAAATGGTCTATCCACAATTACTAGTTTTAAGGAAGCTCTAGCCCTTTTAATTCTTGGTCCATGAATTTGACATTTGTAACATCTTTGAATCCTTGAACTAATATCTTGGTACATACTAGGATAATAGAAATCATAGTAGAGTATATGTTGCCTAGTAGACTTAGGGGATTCATAAAATAAATTAGAATGATCATGGAATTATTCTAGAATAGGATTAATTTGACCATTGTGAACACATTCTAACAAAACCCCTCTAAAATCCTTTCTATATAAAATTCCATCTTTAACCACAAATTTATTTGCTCTTTTGAAGAAAGCTCTCTTTTGACTTGTAGTTAAGTTTTTTGGGATCTTTTGTGTGTCAAGGAATTCTAGAATTTCATCATACTAATTTCCTTCATGAGTCTTAAGCACACATACCTCATCTTCTTTAGCCATTAACTTGGCTAATCCCATTCCTTTAATGATTTTTCATATTTCCAATGAAAATTTAAAACCTTGAAGTTTTATGAGTCATTTCTCTCTTTTCAATCCAATTTCATTTTGGGCTAAGAATTGTTTGACTATAGGCTCTATTAACATAATATGAACTAATGAGCTTTCCAAGTAATATTTGAAATGCTAAAGTGGTTTAATGATTGCAAATGTCTATTTTTCTAAGTCTAAATAGTTTAGCTTTGAACCTTTCAATTGATACCCAAAAAATCCAATCAGTTCATCCTAACCTTCATCTTTTTGAGTTAAAATAGTAGCAATTGAATCATTTAAAGAAAAAGAATATAACCAGAAGTCTTCTTTTAATTTCAATTTTACCAAGTATAGAGCTTCTTAAATAGCATTTTTGATTTCTACTAAGGATCTCTCTAATTTTGGTGTTTTCTCTACTAGAACATCTTTCTTTAGCATATGAATCAAAGGTTCAGTAATTTTAGTGAATCCAAGGATAAATTTCTTAAGGAAATTTATCTTTTCAAAGAAAAATCTAAGAGACTTTTTACTTGTAGGATGCTTGATATTTTGTAATTCTTGAATTCAGAAGTTATCTATAGTAATTCCTTCTTGACAAATTATTTGACCTAGTAAACTTCTAGATTTAACCCCCAAAGATACATTTCTTAGAATTTAACAAAATACCATACTCATGACATCTATCAAAACCTTGTTGAAGATGACCAATATGATCTTCCTTTCCTTTTAAAAAGATAGTGATATCATCTAAATAAACCACAATGAACTCACCTATTAAACCTTTAAACACTAAATTCGTTTCTCTTTGAAAAGTAGCTCCAGTGTTTAATAGTTCAAATCACATTCTTTGGTAAGTGAAAGTTCCCCATTTGGTGATAAATGTTGTTTTATATCTATCACTCTTATCTACCATAATCTAATTATAACTTAAAAAACCATCTAGGAAAGAATATACTTGACAACTTGATGCTTTAATCAACATTTCATCAATCCTAGGAAGTGGGTATTTATCTTTTTGTGAGGCTTCATTCAAATTTCTGAAATTCAAATTTCTAAAATCTACACAAAGCCTAATATTGTCATTCCTCTTTCTTACTAGAATAAGGTTAGCAAGTCATGTTGAATATCAAACTAGATATATAATTTGGACTTGCAATAACTTCTAAATCTTAGCTTTCATAGCTGGCTTAAATGATGGATTGAATTTCCTTTGTTTATTTTTAACTATCTTGCAACCATTTATGAAAGGAATTTTATGTGTCATCACATCTAGTCGTAAAGTTTTAAGATCTTCATAAAACCAAGTGAAATTTTCCAAATTATCTTTCAAGATTAATAATAAATTTTACTTGAAAACTGAATCCTTTTCCTTTATGACATTTACATCTTTGGTATCTCAATAGATCCAAGATATACTACTTCAAAAGCTTGATCATCTAGATTTTGTATATCTCTTCCAGTAAGCAAATTTTTACTAAACTCATGTTCATAATCAATCATCTTTTTGGGAATGGAATGTGTCTTAAACCTTGACATTGTTTTAGATATTATTTGATTTTTGAATTCTTGATTATTTCTCAAGAATCTAAGCAATTGATCATCATCTTCAAATATTTGTAAATGTTTTACGTTATCTGGTATTAACAGTTCATGTTCTTTTTCAACTATTACACCTTCATAACTTTCTATCTTTTCACATATAATGTCAAAGTTGCCTTTCCTAAGTCATTTGTTATATAATTATCTTCTCTACCTATATGTTCTATTTTATAGTTATGAAATTGATACAACATTTTGTAGACAAGTTGTTTACAAAGGTCACAAGAATGAGCTTTTTACTACACAATTACCTTTAATCTATTCACAAACTAACCTTGAGTCTTTCATTATGGTTATTACCTTAATTCCTCCTTCCAATGGTGTTTTAATTCCAATATTCAAAACTTCATATTTAACCTTATTGTTAGTATAAGTAAAAGATAGATGAATTTATTTGAGCATTTTTGGGGAATCATCTTTTACTAGGACTACTCCAGCTCATACACCTTTGGAGTTACAAGAACCATCAAAGTATAGTTCTCATTCACTCTTGTCTTGAGATTCTTCTCTTTCCAATTTATCAACTTCTTGAAGTAAGCAAATTTTGGTTTCAAAAGCTCTTGTTTCAATGACCTTTTTCTTTCCATTTGAGGTAATGTTTTCATTCATTAAAGGCTCACTATATATGTATGTTTGATTTGGCTCTCCTTTCCAAGGTAGCCACATATGAGAATAATCTTTTCATATGTAACTAGAGGAATTCATACTCCAACTTCTACTTAAAAAAAGACTATGTGAATCTAGTATATCAGCCACTTGAATAGTTACTCTACTTTTAATATGGGGTTTAGAAGTGATTTCCAATAAAACATTGGTAGTTGAACCACAATTTTCACTCTACTCTTGTCCACTTGAACAATCTTTTTATTAGATTTTTCAAGAATCAAACCATGTTTTTTGCACATAGTCAATGGCATGATGGTAGATTTAGCTCTAGAATCAACCAAAAAATTGTAAAGATATTTGTCTTTTAACTTCATTGTCAAAAAAAGGAGAAGCTTCTTTATCAAGAGTACAATCATAGCTAGCTTTTGTTACCTTATCAATGTTGGATACATAACTTAACTCTAAATCTCCGACTCTCTTTTTACGTCTAATAAACTCTAAAACCTTTCTTTGCTGATCTACTATCTATAGTAAATAATATATGCTGATATTTATCCTAACATGTTTAAGATCCTCAATCAAATCATATTCTCCATCTTCATAAAATCCTAGTTTCTTCATCCATTTATTAAGAAGTTGATTTTAAGTACTCTTCTCTACATGATCTTCTTTACTCTTATTTTTCTCTCTTCTACAAGGTTCAAAAATCTTTCTCTTAGTAGATGAATAAGAAATCATGTTTGGAAACCTAGAAGTAGTTAATCTTTCCTTTGATTGAAGATTATACCCATTTTCCTCATTATTATTACACTCTTCATCTAATGATATATTCTCTTCCAAACCTGATAAAGAAGAGGTATCACTAGATCCATTGTTAGAAGATTTGATTGCATAATGAACACTAGATATCTCATTATCTAATTCAATATTAAAGAAGTTAGACATAACAAGATCATTTTCATCGTAATCTTCTACTAACTTGGTATCTTGCTACTTATATTTTCTATTTTTCTTTTCTTTCTTGATCTTAAATTTTGTCAAATGTTCTTCTAATTTCACTACCTTGTTGGACAAGTCTCTCATTAACTATCCTTTTTCAAATTCTTTGCTTTCTAACTCTTTCTCTATCTTAATATGAGATGGTCCTAGTAATGCTTTAAGTTAAGCAAAATCTTGCATGGGAATCATCATTTTCTCTTCTCTTTTTTGAGTTGTGATTTTCTTCATGATTTAAGTTTAGTTGTTTTTCTAATTGTATAGCTTCGCTATAGTAATCATTCAATGTTAGCAAGTTTGAAGTTCTCCTTAACCAGATTGAAATATTGGGATTGGTTAGTATCTTTAAGCATTTTTTCTGATGGTCTATATTGTCTTTGAAAGAGTCCACAAATTCATTGAAACTTAATATTGAAATCTCTAATTTACTCTTTAACTTCTTACTTAGCTTGTACTAACCCATAGTATAGTTGTTCTTGATCCAATTGATTATCAAAATGGGCCAAAAAAAGACTTTTCATATCATTCCAACTTGTGATACTATTGCTTGATTTGCTACAAACAACCTACAAGCTTAGTCTTGATATTGAATATTTGCATGAGCTAAAGCTAACTCAAATAAGTGAATATACTCTTCTCTAGGTAAGCTTTTCCAGGAATAAAAGGTTCAAGAAAATATTTTTAAACTGCCTTAGGAATATCATTGTAGTTTTAAAATCCTAATGGTGTAACTCTTTGCCAGGATTTACCATCCTATTAGAATTTCTTTTAATTGATGAACTCTTATACTTCTTTGAATTTCTCTTATAGACTAATAAACCAAACAGAAGGGGTGATTTATTTATCCTTCTAGTCTTTACTCCACTACTTGTTCCAAGCTCAAGAACCTTATTCTATTCTTCTCCTAATGAATAATCAATCCTACAATCAATAATTTCTTTGGAACCTTTGAAATCTTCCAAACTATCAATCTTTTTGGTCATGAACTGAAACTAGCATCTAATTTCTTTAAACTCTCCTAGCAACAAAAGAATTATTGTTGTGCTAATACTATCAAGCTTATAATGTAGAGGAAAAATTTTCAAGCCCTCCTTCTAGCACCAAAAGAACTATTGACATGCTAGGACTATCAAGCGTATGAATTTAGATGACAAATTCTCTTCCTTCTAGAATCAAAAGAACTAATGGCAATTGTTTGGGACTGCCAACATTGGGAACCTTTGGTCTCACAACCTTCTAGGATCATGGGATCAAAGCTATTTTTCAAACAGGTTTTAGGTGTTTGCTAGTCTCACAACACCAAGGTCCAAATACCTCCAAATAGACTCAGTAGTTATGAAACGTACTAAACATGAGTATGTGTTTATTGTTGTAAATGTTGAAATGATTAGGTTATGTGTGAAATTTGTAATTGACTATCATGATAGAAATTCAACTTTCTTTGTCAAATACTATGAGTTGTTAAAGGTTCCTATTTTTTCCAATCACTTAGTCTATATAGTCCCTGTAGTACATTACTTGTAACAATAAAATTTTAAAAATAAATGAGCACAATTTTGCCACTCTACTTCTAATCTCTCCTAGAGATAAAGTTCCACAAAAAAATTAGAAATAGAGCAAGATCCAATGGACTTAGAAGGAGAAAAAAAAAAGAAGATTTGTGTGAAACCTCAAATATTTAAGTAAGATAAATTAACATAAGGAAACACTCTGAAATAAAGCTATTCCAATTCAATATAACTATGAATTGTCATAACCCTCTAAGCTCAACAAGCAATTTCGTAAAGACAATCTTATTATACTACCAAAAATGCTGCGTAAACAACAAAGTATGAGTCTATATTTTGGCTAGTTAATAGTTTACAAGAATTTCAATCAAACAAACCTTCAAAAAATTTGACAATTTTAGGATTTAAATATTAATTTGATAAACTTTAAAATAATGAAGGTATTTTAGTTGTCTTAAAATACCAAATATTCTCCTAGATCATCTATGCTAAAAATAGGGAATTTTGCTAAGACATTACCATTAAATTACTCTTGAGACTTTTCAACAACATAAGCTCTTCTATGGCTAATCTTAATAGGAGTCTAATACTGCACAAAAATACAGATATAAAAGCAACTTAGAGAAAATCCCAAAATCAAATGTCAAGCACAATACTACCTAAACTATTATCTAAGCAACTAAAAAAATGGAAAGAAAAGAACTCATAGGATTATAAAAAAGAAGCTAAATTGATGCCTTTAGCAAACCATGCTTTTACAATCTTCAATATTCTTTAAAGTTGCTTTCCCCAAATTAAAAACAATGTTAAAAAATAACCATATATGTAGTAATGTGGATAATATTTATACAAATAAGATTATGTGGCCTTAGGGCTTTTTGTGTTGCTTCATTAGCATTAATGTGTAACCCTGTAAAGGTTTACACAGTTCTTGTGGCTTTCATGCCAGAAACTACACATTCTTGTTTTTATGTTGTAGCACCATCATTAGCCACTACCTATCCACTTTTGCTGCTTCTTTTGCTACACATGCTCTTAGATCTTAATTTGTTGGAGTCTCATGGCCACGCCTTTATCAATTGCTACAGATTTTCCATCTATATATGCTCTGGCAATGATGGAGAAGAAGTTGTGTTACTGTTGCTTGATTTTTTGTTAGTGGATGATCTCTTTTCATGGCACCATCAGTTTGCTTCTACTGTTTCCACAATTACCTTCTCTACTGCATCTCAACAACAAACCCTGCATCTACCAATCAAATCTCAAGGATGAACAAAAATAACAGAACTTCTCCAAGCCCATAAAACTACTTCTGCTGCCACTGTGAACCCACAACTAGGGTGTTGATGATGTCGGTACTCTGATATCCTATTATTGCTTACCATTTTTGTCTCTTCCTTGTGTGATCTAAATTCATGTTTTGACAAGGAATTTGGAAGCAAGAATAAAGCATGGGAACTTCCACGGTGTTTTTATTTTAATTTAATTTTAGATTAGTAGCTTCCTTTCTAACTTTGAAGTACAACAAATTATTTTTGTGATTTTTGTGTCTATTGCAGATGCTTGGTACAATGAAGATTAGGGTTTCAACCCTATTCAAGTAAAGACATTTTCATGATGCTTGCTTACTTAAGGCATTCCCATACAACTCGGTTTAGACAAGAATGACATCTACAAAACATTGGCATCCAGCAACAACCCTAGAATTTTAGAATCAATTTTGATGAGCACATTAACAATCTTTGTTGTTATTAGACATGGTGCTCTAGATTTAAATTCTTGTTGTATGCAATAATGCTGTGATTTTTTCATCTTTCTTTCTCCCTTTGGATGAAATTGATAACTGTGAAAAGCCAACATTGTACCTCTAGTTTTTTATTTTTAAAATTTAGGAATTTTGCTGCATAGTTTTATTTTATATTGGATAACCTCTAGTTAGATTTCATGGATTCATCTAATAGCATCACTATATCTATTCACATCAAAATATTATGTAAAAGTAGCCACTATTACAACTATTCAAAGGAATAAACTTTGCTTGCACACTGTAACCTGTATATGAGTTCCACTTTCATAAGTTATACCCCTTGGCTTTCTCATTGCATTACTACATAATTTTTTCTCTTAAACTTTGCCTTTAATTTCTTAGCATAATAACCAGAATTTTACATCCAAATACTTTTGTGTTGTGATAGTCTCCACTATACTCACAACTGTATATACACTCATTTATAAAGTGTAAACCAAATTGAGAGAAACCAGAAATCCAACCAAGTATATATTGCACTCTTTCCATTAGCCTTATCCAAAATATACTCATTCCACTTATGCAATGATTAACTAGTCTCATGATTTCATCATCTTTAAATTCAAGAAACCTATGTATCCAAGTTAATAAATTATTCCAATGCGCTAGAACAAGTTTTAAAACACAAGATGTCTATTACAATCTACTCCATCATATGGTGTGAATGTGCTAATAGTGGATCCTCCCCAAAGCAAGCTCCTACCATAATTCCCTTAAATAACCACCTCTATAAATGTCTATGGGCACATTAGAAGTCAAATGTAGATCATGCCTTTGTTCGAAACAAAACACAACTGTCTTGGTAGGATTCTACACTACACTATACAAAACCATTAGGCTCATAATTGCATGCAATAGTGAAGTGAACAATGGGATGAGAAGGGATTGTAGAGATTGGAACATGAGGTATCTGACCATGTCCACAATAGGTTCTTATATTAATTGTGATTAGTATTTTCATCATACCTATTTGTCGAAGTTTCATATCAAGTGCATACCATTAACATTGGCCTTGCATTGATGTACCCCTTTTGGCGTACCATCCTAAGTTCATAACAATCATAGAGAATGAGCATCACTCCAAAAAGAGAAGTAAAGAGAAGAAGGATGAAAGGGCCTTATTTAGAGGGATGCCTTTAGGCATGAGTAACATGTCTTTTGAACCCTATAACTAGTTCTTGTAGCTTATTATTATGTCTAAGAGGTGTGCTTTGAATTCCTATGGTTTTTTCTTCTTCTTCTTTTATTTCTCTTCTCTCTTTTTTTCTTTTTTTCTTTTTTTCAATCACAAGAACCACATTAGGAGAAGACATGCTTCCTATTTGTTGATTGACAATTAGAAGTGATGGTACATCCATGGAGGATTCATAAATCACAAGAAAAACATCAAGAAGAGAGCCCACAAATCTTCTTGATGCCACACCCTTTACCATTCCCACTTGATCTTTGGTTCTTTCTTTAAAGCACAAAGATTAGTAGTTAATTTTAGTTTTATGTAAGAAGAACCATATTTTTTCATGATAAATACCTTTTATTTATAGAAATTGGAAGGATGAGTAATGTGGTCTCACTGCATTACACAATTATTTACCCAATCATCTTGATAGCCTAGAATAAAGACCCAACACAATGTTGACTTATGCATCATGACTAGCAACATTATTAACAAAAACATAGTAAACATCCACAAAACATAAAGGAAATAACTAAAGAAAAGAGAAAATTATAAATAAAAGAAAAATAATAAGAATTGGAAAATCTATTAAGGATTGGAAATTTTTAAAAAAAATAGATAATGATAAAAAAAATTGTAAAACAAAAGGTAAACATACACTTATTAGTTCTTGATTCTAGATGGGGCATCTTCCCCATGACTAAACTCATAGGTGAGAATTCAAAAAATGGACCACACATTCTCTTGATTATACATCATAAGTTTTTCATTGATCATCTTTAGTGATTTAAGTTTTCACTTGCTAGCACATTTAACATTGATGATAATCAAGTTTCAATCATTTGGAGACATATCTTTAGCTAGACTAGAAGTTGTTTTCTTTTTAGAGGATCTAGACATGTTCTCTTTTTGATTTTCTATTTTAGTTCTTAGGTCTTCTTGTTTAACATCCTCTTTTGGTGTATAGTCAGAGTGTAAGATGTCCATTTCTAAGTTTTCTATTTGGTTAATTTTCATAGGATTAGAACTAATAAGTGGGTTGGATATTTCCATGCATCTTTTGAATGTTTTGGTATTCTCAGTCTCTAGCCACAAGGTGTCTTTTAGTGTAGTGGCTATAGTGTAGATATAGTCTTGCATGCACACTTGTTCCTAAATTTTTTTTGGGGTGGTATAGGGGTCATGTTCTTGCTTTGAACTTTTAGCTCACAATTGCATCCTTTATTATTATTAGTAATGCATGGAATTTTCTACCTCTCCATAGTAATAGGTTCATCTTTTATGTTTTATGTTGGAGTGATCACGGTTGTTAGCTTTTGGATAGAATTATGAGACATTATCTTTGTGAGGAAGGGGGTTACAAGAGATTGTCTTTATGCTAGTTTTGATGAGCTAACAGGTCTACTATTTTGATTCACATGTGTGGAAACTATCCTAAAGAAAGGATGTTTTCAAGAATTTTTTAAAGGACTACTAGCATTATCATTCACTTGTATGTTCAAAACACAAGTGGCATTCTTCTATTGAGGTTGTGGTGCCAGTCCTTCCTAAATTATTGGTGGTGACATATATTGGAGGGGAGTATGAGAGTATTGAGAATCTAATGGATTATGAGAGGCATGGGATGGTGATACCATAAGAGATGTTGTGGATTGATGATATTCAAGAGAGTAGTAATAATGACTTGCAAAAGGGAAAGTAGAACCATTAGGAAAAATAGGTTTTTAAACATAATATCTATAAGGGTCTAACTAGTGATAGGGGTATTTTTGGTTTGTTGATGGTATCCCCCATGATTATGGGTTTTTCCATGGTGATTAATAGTAGTTTTGATGTTAACAAGAAGTCCCATTGGGATAGAATCATTAATTGTATGAATGTCTATAATTGCCTTGTGGGTAAGGCAATCTCTTAGAAATTTTCTTTTCCATGAACTTGAAAATGCCCTAAACTCTTATAGATTCAACATAACTAGTCAATAGCCCTTTGAATGTTCATATTAACAAATGTTACATTCATCTTCCTCCTCTGTATCTAAGTCTATAACCTCTTCTACTATAGCTATTTTCCCTTTTTGCTACTAAGTATCCTTACCTATTTTCTTGTTATTTTTTTTCTTCTTAATTTAATCATTTGGTCCTAATTTCTTTACCTTATCCTCTATGATTTTCAAGTTGGTTTTAGCTTTTTCATTCATCAACTCCCACTCTACCCTTGCTTCAATCTCAATGATAGACTTCTGTATTGGTAAGGTTTTATGTGAAATCAACTCATCAAGACCTACTTTCCTTTCCTGATCATATATAATGAGTGATGAGGTACTCCTACATCCAACCATATCAATCACAAAGCATTCATGGGCAATCCAATCAAATTCCGTGAACTCTATAGTTTTCCAGTGCACTAGTTCTTTCAGAAGTAAACTGGACATTCAGGATGTTCGTTGTCTTCCCAACTACACTTGTGATGCTCAAGGGTATGGTTTAAGTGTAATTAAGGCACATGATTTTTATCATTTTATATTTTATGATTTTGATGCTTGAAATAAACAATATAAAGAATAAAGTAATTTAATATCTACTTTTATCTAATGGACTAACTATTGTTCAACTAGTCCTAACATAAGTATCTAGTCCAACTTGCCATACACATCCTGAACACATATAATGTTGCGGGATTACCAAGCATTAAGCACTACTCAGATTACCAAACATCATATGTATGCTCAAAGTAGTCATACTTATGCATTTACTTAATCACTATTTAGCTTATCTTTCTTAATTACTTAATTAGCGTAATTACTAAAGAACATTGAATAAATAACTGAAAGAATTAAATGCATGAATAAAACATTTAAGCTATCCAAAATGCTACAAAGTTTATTAAGAAGCTCGTCTTTATTGCCACATACATTATCCTACTCAAGTACAATAGTGCTCAAATAAAGATCCATACACTTAATGACTCTTGTTGTGGGCACTCAGGAAAATATTCTAACTCTTGAATGTAAAAATAGCAAGAGCTTCATTCTAACTATGACAATATGATGCCTAAACATGGTGGATTGCCACATATTTATAGGTAAGAATAGATCCTATGTTGATGAAACACCACTAATTTTGGATCTTAGCACTTCAATCACAAACCTGTCTAAGTGTCAAAGCTCGGCAAATTTTTCTAAGTGTTGGTACTACACTCCCCAACATAGCCAATGTAGAATGCATCAAGGCCTATTTTGCAAAACTTTTTAAGTGTTAGCAGCAATTGCATGAAAATTTTTTTAAGTGTCTTGCTACACTCTAATTCTATTTGCTACACTCCCCAGTGTAGCACACACTTCCATGGCCAGTTTGCCCAAGTGCCAAGCCAAAAGTTATCAAGGTTACTTGGGATGAATGAAACAGTTTGGCAAATTTTCTATCTCCTAGGTTGCCACACTTACTATGCTTCCCAACATAGCCAGCATAGCAAATGTTCTATTGGCTAGTTCACCCAAGTGCCAAGCCAAAGGTTGTCAGGACTTCTTAGGATGGAAAAAATAGTTTAGGAAATTTTCTATCTTTTGGGTTGCTACACTCTCTAACGTAACATGCATTTCAATGCCCAATTTTGCCCAAGTGTTAGGCAAGAAGCTATCAAACTAGATCAGCATAGAAGAGATATTTGAAAAATTTTCTAACTCCTAAGGCCACCCCTCCTACTACACTCTAAAGCATAGCTAGCATCACAAGAACAAAGATTATAGTCTTCACCAAGTTCTTCTAAGTGTCCATGCTACGCCCTATCCCTGGGAAGCATCTCGTGTCCCGCATGTAACATGGGATGAGTGTAGCAGCTAGCATCCCATGTCCTGCATGTAACATAGGATGAGCATAGTAGATAGTGTTATATGTCCCACATGTAACATGAGATAAGCGTAGCAGCTAGAATCCTGTGCCCCACGTGTAACATGGGACGAGCATAGTAGCCAGTGTCCCATGTCCTGCATGTAACATGGGATAAGCATAGTAGCCAAACTTAGAAAATTTCTAAATTTTTTTTGTGGTCCCACCTACTACACTACCACATGGCACCTGATCCACATCTTAGGCTAACCCTAGCCATATAAATACCCCTGCATCCTAATGTTTTAAGGGGTTGGCTTCCATTTTTCATCAGTGGGGCAGTTGGCACTTTCATTTGGAATTTGGCATTTTGTCATCTTAGCACTTAGCTCTGTGGGTGAATGAGACCCAGAGCACACCACACTGGTAGAGAGGCATAGCTGCACCACACGGTACACCATAGCCCCATTGCAACCCTATAGAACACCACACGGTACACTACAGTAGCCAAGCTGATAGGAATAGTTTATCATGGTGAGCACCAAAATTCATGGCCTGACACCACCAAGACTATGACTACACTTCCATTGTGCCTATTGTACATTGTGTACCTTTTGAGACCCTTTTGAAATTAACTAGGTTCCCATTTGGGCTGGTGTTTCATTTCTCTCTTCTATTTCCAGCATTTTATTGCATTTTTCTCGCATCTTTTCACTTTTTTCACATGTCGTCATGTTGTACTATGCTTGACCAGTAGTCTCTATGGGTTGACACTCATTTTGATCGAAACCCTTATCTACACTTGCCCCCATTCCACGGCTACGCTCTACACTTAGCATTGCAAAACATGACTTTAACACTTAGCATCATTTCGCATTATTTGCATTTGCATTTTGGCTAACCACACCACCCCCTGGTTGCACCCACTACCCCAGTTGCAACTGGCAAAGTCCTATTTGATCAACAAGACCGTTTAGAATGCTCCACCTCCGTTTCTAGCAAGGCCCTCATGTGGAGGCAGGGTTAAGGTTGTGCATCCATTGACTCCTCAATGATTCAAGTTGTCAATGTTTTTGGTCATTACAATCAATGATACCACATCAATGAATCAAACAAAGTGTGGATAGGGCCACATCAACGCATCAAATGATGCATCAACGAGGCCTAGTCGATAGGGCCTAGTCAATAAGGCCTCATCAATGTGACTAATCCATGACTCATCATACCCTCCCAACTGAATGAAAACTCATCCTTGAGTTCTTTACAAAATTAGAAAGGTATGGGATTATTAACTAGCACATAACACAAAAAAACTAATATGACAAAACTAAGTGCCCAGGTGTACAGATCAAAAAA
This sequence comes from Gnetum montanum, assembly GCA_015680685.1. Classification (NCBI taxonomy): domain Eukaryota; kingdom Viridiplantae; phylum Streptophyta; class Gnetopsida; order Gnetales; family Gnetaceae; genus Gnetum; species Gnetum montanum. The sequence continues at coordinate 217,742 of MNCI01006995.1, read as the reverse complement.
AATTACAAATTGTGGTATTCACAACACAAAATTGAACACCAAATAAAAATTAGACAACAGGTCCTCTGATGGCATGAAGATAATTGAAAAGATCACATGATCCTAGGTGGTGGAGGCTCCTAAGGCTCTGATGGACCTTCTCTAGCTTCACACACATGCAACGGTTGAGGCTGTTGTGGCTGTCCAACTACTACTATAACTTCTAGTGGGAGACAGAAAGCATTCAACAGTGCTTTCATTTTCTCCTCCTTACTCCTAGGATCATGTATGGTTCACGCAACCTTACCAATGTGAGTTAGAATGGGCACATGCCAAAGACAAGGAAATGCAAGGAACTCCTTAGCATTGATGAACCAAGTAGTGAATTATTTGTGCTCGATGTTGAATGTCCTAATTACATTTTGCAACTCCTAGTAGTCATTCATTCTTCTAGCTAGGTTTTCAATAGTTCATCGTTGATCAGTGAATCGTGCCTTAAGAACTTTGAGTTCAGCATTTATCATCTCAAGCTTTTTCTTGGTGTCCTTATGGTGCTTGAACTTGGCCTTGTACAACAAGTACAAGCTAACCACTTGCTTTTCTAGTTCTAACCATGGCCATCCGTAATCAACATTGCCAAATTTATGTATTGGAAATTGGCCAATTCCATATACTCTATCATTTCTTTGATTTGCAACTCCTTTAGACAAATCTTTGCTTTATTGTCGACATCTATCCCATCAATGATAGGCTACCATATTTCTCTTCCTTACTAGAGTTACTCGAGGGCCTCATTTACTTTTTACCATAGTGATTTCAATATGTTTCTCATTCAACTCCTTCTATAGGCCAACTTGATCTCTATAGTGATTCTTCGCTCTCTCAAATTTGAAAGCCTCATTTTTCCATATGGCAATTTCAATGGTAGATTTTTTTTGTAAGGAATAGACCTAATCCATAGACAGATTGTGATTCTCTGCTGCCAATTTATGTAATTCTATGTTCTCTCTAGTTAGCTACTCCTACTATTGATGAATGAATCATTGCATCTATTATTTTTATGTATTAACATTTCACAAGTAATGGTTTTATATGGTCGATGTTTCATTTTCTTGGCCTATCTGAACCAAGTCCTTTTAAATAGAGTAAGTCTTTACTTCAGCTATAAACTAGTTAAAGATGGTTGTCACCATTCCCTCCTCAACTTTTTTAATTACTCTTGAAGCTACTAAAAAGCTTCATCTCTTGTTATTACAGGGTTGAGGAGTGTGGGATCAGCAAAATGGGCATGCATTTCAACAACCTCTATAGCCAAGCATTAGTTTTGTGCTTGAGCCATTTCAAGTTTCCTTTCCAGGATGATACATTTGCCCTTTGCTTTGAGTAGCTCTGACTAGGTTGTAGTAAATTTATTAGAAAAATCAAAGATATCTAAAATCGGTTACCCAATCCCCACCAGTTGATCCAGCAACTCTTCATGTTGGGCTACATTCAATCTTCCACTGAAAGTTCCTACTAATGTCTACACATCTCCAAGTGTAGATATGTCTAGTACATATGCCACAAGTGCATTAAGTGCTTCAATGATTCAATCAGCAACTACTTTTGCAGCTATCTCTTGCCCTTAGTACTACATCACCAATACAGTTGCTCCCTTGCCCTCCTCCAAGTGCACTAAAAAGGAGGTAGAATTCCCAAAGATTTCTAGGAACAAATGGTGTTCAGAGAGAGACATCGTTATCTCTTGAACACTGGGATTCAATCTCGTTGACTACTGCATTTTTTGGACTAAGAATATTGGTCCACCTCCCTCCATCTAACTAATTATTTTAGCCACTTCATTAAGATGACTCATCACAGGTCAATATACAAATGGATCTCCTACTCATTGCTCCTACTATTGCAAGAGCTACTCTTGGATTTTATGCAAGTGCTCTATGCAATGCACACTTCTGTTGTTGTTTCTTGAGTAGATGGTGGAGGTAGCGGTTACTTCTTCTCTTCTATAGACATGGTAGGCATCTTATCTTTCATTATTTTAGACCAAAAGGCAAAGGGAGTATGCCTAATCATGACGTTGGCATAGCGGATTATCCTTACCCTTTTGCAAAGTTTTTTGATAAGGCATGAAAAAGGTAAGGGTTTTCCTTCCAAGTTCATTCTCTTTGAAATGCTTTTCTATCTCTAAATAGATTAATTATAGAAGGTTTACTAGAAATGTTTTCCGTAGAGCAGCACATGCTTGAGTGGAGAAGGTAGTCATCTTACGGAGCCTCACCATTGGATTAGGGTGATAGGCTGCTATCTTGAAGTATAAGTATTTCATCAATGTGAGCACACCAAACTCTTACAATAAACCCTGTAACACCATTAGGTACACTTCTTTTTCACCTCTTGATCAACTTGTATAGATAGTTCTACCAGTTGTGTCCTAGAATTAGGCAACCCAAGAGCCTGCACGATGGCTTCAGCCGAGTAAGACACCTGAATGTCCTTGATCTTCATAATGGAACCTACCCTTTTGTTGTTCTAGAAGAGGTACGTCTCTCCCATCTACCACTTCCCACTAGAAGAAATGATTGGCCACATGGTAGAGATTTGCAACTATGTCTTTACCTTCACTAGAGCATGCTCTAAGAATGACCTAAAGTTCAATTCCTAGAGAACTAAGCATTGGACATCACGGGGCCTGATTGTGTTGAGGTAGGCTTGTGTCAGTGTGACTTCAAGTCTTGATATAGGCCCTAGTGCCTCTCCTCGCTATGATTATTCTATGGCAGCCTCTTCCTCGAGAATTTTTTGAACTGATTCTACTTCAAGCTCCTCTCAAAGAGGGCTCATTGCATAGATTTCTTCTACATGTTCCTACACTTGTTCTTGTTGGCCCCTTCCAATCTAGGTCATTTCTCCATTTGTTGAGATGGTTCTCCTTCCTATGGTCATTTAGGTCTTAGTGCCATCTATAATCCCAACATGACCAAGGGTTAGCAATTATTATGCAACGTGAAATAATTTGTGATACCTTATATCGTTAGGAATGTTACACCTTGCCAAGTTGTGATTATGATTGATCTGATCAATTTAATTATTAGTTTATTTATATTTTAATGTTAATAAATGATTATAGTCACACCGAAGGTTGTTAAAATGGTTAAACTCTCAAAAATTGATGGTTTCATATTGTTGTATTCATTAACCCTTTAGAAGACAAAAAAAATTCATTAAAAACCTTAAGCTTTGCGACCCCCATGACGAAGAGCTTACCTCCGATAGTTGCAAGATCAAAGAACAAAGTGACTTGGAAAAACGATCAAAACGTTATGGGCTCTAGAATGTTTTGGGCTCTAAAAAATGGCAAAAACTCCCCTCTTGTTGTGAAACAAATGATAAAAAATTGCAAAGTGTTTAGTAGTATTTCTAGATTTTTTGCATTGCATCAATGGGGCCTAGTCGACGAGGCCCCATCGACAAGGTCAGTTGCGTCAACTAGGCCTAATCAACATGGCTATTGATCACCATTGACTTTGGGAAAAACTTGTAAAATACAAAGAGTTTTTTAGTAAAATGGAAGTTAAATGAAAGCCCAAAAAGCCATGAACATGATGAAAATAGTAGTAGAGGATGTTGGAGCTTAGAAAATCTAGAAAATTGAGAAAATGTTTTGAGAATGAAGTTTTATGAAATTTTAAGGAGCACAAAGCTAGATGCAGAATGGCATACATGAAACATATGATTGTAGTAATGTCTAAGATAAGGGGCTTAAGTATCCAAACCAAGAGATATGCAAGTGGGTCCTTCCCATAGTAGGCACATGTCCTTTTCATCCTTGCATAACCTCAACTAAGGAGTTTGTGGGCCCAATAGTCAATTAATGATTATGAAAATTTAAGGACCAACCTCAAAGAATCTATCCAAGAATTCCAACACATCAAACTAAGACATCAAGCATAACATAGAAACTAGAAGTGAGTTAAGTTATGGGTAGCATAGATGGACAACTGAGAAGGTGTGATGGAACCTTGAATCAAGGTCATAAGAAATCCCTTGTGAAGTTTGTGCTTAAAATGACCCGAGAAGATCCATCCTCAGTCTAGATCAAAATCAACTACTTATAGTGACTTTGCATAACTACTCCAAGATTGATCAACCCCCTTAAGACAAAAGAGTACTCCCACCAAATGACCACTGTTCAATAAAGAGAAGAAAAGAGAAGCAGGAAGTGAGAGAAGACCTTAGTTAAAGGGGACCTTCAGGCATGGGTAACACGTCTTTCTAGTTCCATAACTAGTGCTTGTATCCTATTTATTTATCTAAGGGGTGTGTTTTAAATTCCCATTCTATTTTTTTTCTATGGGAACCACACCATGCAAAGACTTTATTTAACTTCTTGTTATTGGTCAACATGGAACAATAAGAAGTAAATGAAAACACTCAAGCACTTGAGTAAGTACAAGAGTGATTGAGGCCCCTTGATGTCACACCCTATGCAAACCCTTGAATTCTTTCCAATTCCAAAAACTACCAAGGTCACTAATTTATTAAACTTTATTTAATGAAAGGGATCTCAAACTTCCAAAATAAGGAAAACCATGGAGTTTGTGGATGGATGGATGACGTGGACTCACTACCTATTTCATGAAAAATAAACCATATCTTAGTCATTAGACACTAGAATTCAAAAATAGAAGCCAAACATTAACAATCAAAATATTAAGCAAAAACCACGATTAGTAAACAGCAACATTGGCACTATGTCCTATGGTAATAACGCACTTTTATTAGCAAAAATAATGAAAAGTTACACAAAAATAAAGTAAACTATATAAGAAAATGTAAAATATTCAAGAAAGATAAAACATACTAATGATGTTGTAAAACAAAAATCAAGAAAATAAATACAGTGAAAAACCTAAAAGGGCTAAAAATCAACAAGGTGTAAAACAAAAATGTGAAAAATTATAGAGCCATATGTATGGTTAGAATGGATGGTCATCTCCCCCACAACTGGGTTGAAGGGAAGAGATGTAGAATATAGAGCATGGTTGTCCATCTAATGAGGTATTAGTTACATTGGCTTGCTTTGGCTCAAGCAAAATTTTCACTTGTTGGATGTTGACCAATTGCTTTCTATGTGGGCTCTCAAGTTTGTAGATTAACATGGTCCTAGAGGGAAAGGTTTCATGAATTATATAAGGTCCTTCCCACAATATTTGGAACTTTGTTTTTTTGGGCACATATGTGGGGATCCAGTAGAGAACCTTATCTCTAGGTGAAATTTTAGTTTCCAAATTCTAAGGTCATGACGCTTCTTATTGTATACCTTATGCACTTCATTCAAAGATAGGGCCACTAATTGGTATTCATCTAGCACATTCAGGCTAATTAATCTTTCTCTTTATGCTAGGCTTAGGTTAAGGTCCAAGTCATAGGCTATTGACAGTGTACAAAGCTCTGATGAGACTAGAAGTGTTGGAAGTTTTCTGTACACCAACTCATGAGTAGCTTATGGGGAGTTTCCATGTGGAGTGGTAGACCCAAAGGGCATCATTGAGTTTTGTGCTCTAGTCTCTCCTATATTTTCTTATAGTCCTTATTAGGATCTTTGTGATCTTTCTATTGGTGGCTTTTGCTTAATCATTGGCTTGGGGGTGATAAGGTATTGTTAATTTATGTTCAACCTCCAAACTTTGCATCAACTTCCAAAAGGTGGCACCTATAAAATGGGTTCCATTATCAAAAATTAGCGCACGTGGCATAATAAACCTATTTACAATATGTTGTTATACAAATCAAGTAGCAATGGATGATGTAAAATTAATGATGACTGCTACTTCTATCCATTTGATGTAGTAGTCAACTACTACAATGATGTACGCCTTTCCATTGAACATGGGCATGATGGGACTTATGAAGTCTATACCCCATATGTCAAAGGGCTCCAATGGTTAAATCCACTATTAAGGACCCTCCATTCATGTGGTCATCCCACCATCTTATTGATAGCATTCACAAGATTGGACAAATTGGTGAACATCCCTAAAGATTGTAGGCCAATAGCATCTTGCTATCAGGATTTTTATGACCATGCATCTCCCTGCATAGTGGCCTCCATAAGGGCCTTTGTGAGCATCATGGAAAACACACAATTGATCTACATTAGGGACACACCAACGAACCAAGCCATTGGTGCACACCTTGTAAAGGTATCTATTGATTTCCAAGAAGTACTTAGCCCAATGAAGAAACTATTATTTCTTAGTAAATTCTAGATCCTGTGGCATCTCCTGAGTAAGAAGGTAAGTGAGGATGCCATCATACCATTTTTGTTCAATTGGCACTTAGTCATTTATTACTCCTGTAAAGAGGAGTTTATGTAAAAATTGATCAGAGAGAGGACTCTCCTCCTCTATATTATTCCATCTTAACCAAGAGAGGTGATTAGTGATCACATTCTTAGTACCTTTTCAACCTACCATTATGAGATTGAATTTCTATAAGATCATGAGCCACCGTATGATACAAGGGCTTACCGTTGGCTTATTCATTAGAAAGTGGATGGCACTATGATCTATGTACACAAACACTTTGTAGCCAAGCACATAGTGCTTGAACTTTTTCAGAACATACACCACTACCATTAGTTCTTTCTTAGTTGTGGCGCAATTCAACTGTGCATCGACAATGCTTCAGCTTGCGCAATGGATGTAATATGGATGCTTCTTATCATCCAATTACATACGCACAACTCCCAAGGCATAATTAGATGCATCTATCATTATATGAAATGGTATGGACCAATTTAGTACCCATAGAATTGGATTTTCTACAAGTTTTTCCTTTAGCTATTGGAATGCATGTTCGCACTCCTTAGGCCAAATGAATGGAGCATATTTTTTTGTAAGCTTGACCAATGGCTTTGTGAGCTTAGAGAAATTCTCTATAAATTTCCAATAGTAGCTATTATGTCCAAGGAATTATCAAATGTCTTTGACTATCTCTAGTTGATGTGTGATTATGTGGATGCCCCTTAACATTTCTGGATCTACCTCAATCCCTACCTGAGTAATTCTATGCCCCAGTACTATGCCCTCTTGGATCATTAAATGGCTTTTTTGCTAATTAATCCTAAGGTTTGTTTCAACACATCTTTTCAATAGTTGCTCAAGGTGATCCAAGGCTTGCTCAAATGTAGCCCCATAGGTAGAGAAGTCATCCATGAAGACTTCTATCCTACTACCAATCTAATATTGAAAAATACTAAGGACCAGGCATTGAAATGCTGTAAGGGCATTGCATAGATTGAACAACATCTTGCAATATGCAAAAGTTCCCCAAGGACGCATGCATGTTATTTTGGCTTAATCTTTTAGCACAATCTACATTTGGTTATAGCCATTATAACCATCCAAGAAGCTATAATAGCAATGCCAAAATATGGTGTCCAACACTTGGTCCACAAATGGCAATTGAAAATGATCTTTAAATGTTTTCATATTCAACAGCCTAAAGTCAATGCAAACTCACACTTACTACCTTTCTTTGGCACAATTATGAGAGGGCTAACCCACTCACTCTTTGAGATTGGATAGATGAGCTCCCTCTTGAGGAGCTGTTTGATTTCCTCTTTGACAATCTGCTTCAACTTGATGCTCAACCATCTCTATGGCTACCTTCTTAGATTCATGGCCAAGTCAATGTAGATATGATGTTGGCATATCCTTGAATCAATTCTAATTAGTTTAAGATATGACCAAGCAAAGGTTGTTGTCCATTTGTTAACCACCTTCAACAGCTTATCTTTTTATCTTGAAGCAAGATTTGCATTGATTATAACTAGGTTGTCATTTTTTAAGAATGCATACTCCATGCCAACTAGTAGAGTTTTTAACTCTAGGAACTCTAGCTTGAAATGATCAGTGATTAGCAACTCTCCCAAACAAGTATCATCATCTTCATCATTAGAGAGTTGGTGATGAACTTGCTCAAGTTCATCTATGCTCTTGACATAAGCACATGTCAAGCTCTCAAAGGGTTCCATGCATAGTTTGTCACTATCAGAGTTAGCTTTCAACCACTTGGTATCCTCCCATTTTGTGGCTACTATGTACAAGCATCTTTGGACATCAATTTCATGTGCACACTGAATGCACGCTATAATGAATGTGCTTTTAATGGACTAGATTTTCTGCATACAATTGCATCCATTATCATTCTACATGATGCATGGAACTTCCTTCTTCTTGATTTGTCCAAATTCGTTCTCCTTGGAGATTTCCAAGGAAAGGTCCCTACTACCAATTCTTGCATCAACAATGCTTAACTGTGCACATCCCATGATGATGAGAAGGTTACCTTTGCATTTTTCTACTTTGCTCACTAGAAAATTGGTAGGATAGGACCACTTAAAAACTGCAATCATAATGTCCTCCACTAATCCCAAAGGAATAGTGATTAATTGATCTACCAATTTCAAACAAATATTGCTCTTCTTGAGAGGTGATAGGTTCCAAACCTTGTACACATATCATGGAAGATGAGATTGATACCAAAACTAGAATTAAGAAGAGCCTTGCATGGCTCATGTCCAGTGATCTATAAGTAAATTAGAGGACTTCCTAGGTCAAATCTTTTAGTAGAAAGGTTTCCAACCTTGATTCAATTGAAGATAGCATGAGTTAACATCACAATGTGGATATGAGGCAGCATTTGGTTTGAAGGACCCTCAAATGTATTTGGTGCAAAGGCTAAGAATGATGGAGATACATGGCGACTAGCTACATTAGGTTGTGAGGGTTTGGAAGGATTGTTGGGTTGGACAAAAGGTTATTTCTTAGATCTATATTCTGAACCACTTGGCTAAAAGGCTGATTGTAAATTTACAACTCTTTTAGCATTTCATTGCTGCAGCTATGGAAGTATTTTTCCTTGCATAGACAAAGCAGGAGGTAACTAGGTTGAGGATAGAGGGATATGTGAAGACAAATGCAGAGGATGGTAAGGATATGGGTTTTCTCCTCAAGTAGATGGTGAATGAGCTTAATGATACTCTAGAGGATAATAGTGATGTTGGAATAAGGCATGGCTAGCAAAGCCACATGGAGAAATGAATTGTTGAACATAGTACCCATATGGATCTGGTTACCTGTAAGGGTACTACAGTCTCGACGATGGCATCCCCCATGCCTTTGGTTACTACCACTACTAGTATTTCTCTTATGATTTTGGTGGAGCTCCACTTGGATAGTAAGCTTGTTATTGCTAGTGGAATTGCCTTGCATTACCTTGAGGATAAGTAAATCTTCTAGCTACTTACCTCCTTGCTAGTCAAGGATTTAGCATGTACATCCCTGACTCTTATAAGTGTGACACCGCATCCCTTAGGATGGTCATATTGACATATTTCAAATCATCAGAATCTATCTCCACGACTTCTTCTATTGCAACAACTTTGCCCTTTTCTCTCTGGTAGGCACATTCAGCTTCTTTCCACCTTCTACAATCATGATCACTATTTTGCTCTTTGGATTCTTCAACAATCTTCATAGCAATTTAGAATTTTTCATACAAAGAGTCCCATAGTTTATCAACCTTTGCCAAAATATAAAAAATATATTTTTGGATGGGCAAGGTTTTCCTGTTAACCACCTCATTGATTGGTGATTCCTCCTCATCATAGAATCGAACTTTCCTTTCCCTAGTGGAAGGATCCCTATTATATTCTTATGCACTTTTCATTTGTTTCAATTTGTCTTCTTCTTTTTCTACCTACTCTATTAGCCTTTGGATCTTATGAGCTCTTAGTTCAAACAATCTCACTTGAGCATCAACCCCAAGAGTTCTTCTGGTTTCTTCTCTAAGCCCATCTATGATGTGGTGAAGTTGTTCCCTTTGAGAATAACCATGATCAAGGCATCGGTGTAAGAGAGAATAATATCTACCCATGGCAGCATCCAAAGGTTCATGTGTTTCTTATTTTTAGCCTTGGATTTACCTTCTCACATTAGACACTCTAGAGTACATCTAGTATTTGTCATTAAATAGTTCTAACATGGTACTCCATCTATGAATGAATTCTGGTTGTAAAGACCGATACCGGCTTTTTGCCTCTTTGATGAGTGTCTTGAGAAATAGCTTCAATTTCTACAAGTCATTCTCAATGTTTTGTAAGGTGCAAGCCTCATGAAAGGAATCTAGATGGTTTTAAGGATCAGAGTTATATCCCCCCTCAAATTTTGGGATATTGTTCATATCTAAGCACTTGATCTAACTATCTTTGACATGCCGGGTTAGAATTTTTACAGCCTCTACAATATTCAACATGCTTCGGGTTACCAGTAAAGGCTCATCATCATCATTACTGCATTGTCACTGATGATGTCCTCTATTACCCCTTCATTCATTATGGACTTGACGATCAGTATTGTCCTGCGGTTCATCTCCATCATGGTTGTTCCTTTACAACATTTTTTAGAATCAGAAGAAGAGGAAGAAGAAGGTGCAGATGAAGAGGACAAAGAGGGGGAAGAACTACCTCCACCATGATATTTACCAACTCCCCTTCAATTTTCATGACCATGTTCATCAGTTTTCTTATCATCTTAATGCTTATATAAGTCCCTACCTTAACTAGCATCTTTTCCTAAACTTGGATTATTAATAGTGGACTGTAGATATAAGATACAAGACCACATCCTCATCATCAGTAACAAGAGGTGGAGAATTTTTAGGCTAAAATCCCCTAGAAGGAGGTCCTCATTATCATCCTGGTTTAGCAAGAATAAGGGATTGGTGAACCGTTTTCCCTTCATCAACTCATGATGCTTCTCTTGTTATTGATCTCTCTAGTGTTGTGTTTCAGTGGGACGGTAGTCCCAATAGTCGTAATCGTGCACAACATACTCCTCTTGAAGATCTATTAATTAAGAGACATTACAATATTACCTTTCATGTCACGCCATTGCAGTTTTTCATCTTGAAGTAGGATGAAGGTGAAATCAAGCACATACTCATCTAGATGACTATATACCACTTTGCATTCTTGAGGGACCAATGGTTTAGCATCATCACACTTGTGAAAAGAAGACATTTTTCAAAACAAATAAAATATCAATGTGCTTATGTGATTATATTATGTGTGAGAATGATGTTGACCTTAGGGTTCATTCAATGGTGTTGATGATGTTCACTAATCCAAGATAGCACATGTTTCAACAAAAAGAGTCCCCAGCAACAATGCCAATGATGAGCGATGAGGTACCAACCATATGAATCACGAAGTGTTCATGCACAATCCAGTCAAATTTCATGGACTCTATAGTTTTCCATTACACTAGTTCTCTAGGAAGTAAACTAGACATTCAGGGCATTCGTTGTCTTCTCAACTACACTTGTGAAGATCAAGGGTATTGTTTAAGTGTAATTAAGGCAGATGATTTTTATCATTTTATATTTTATGGTTTTGGTGCTTAAAATAAATAGGATAGAGAATAAAGTAATTTAATATATACTTTAATCTAATGAACTAACTATTGTTCAACTAGTCCTAACATAAGTACCTTGTCCCACTTGTCGTACACATCCTAAACACATATAACATTGCTAGGTTACCAAGCGTTAAGCGCTACTAGGATTACCAAACATCATGCACATGCTTGAACTAGTTGTACTTATGCATTTACTTAATCGATATTTAGCTTATCTTGCTTAATTAGTTAATTACCTTAATTACTAAAGAACATCGAATAAATAACTGAAAACATTAAATGCATGAATAAAAAATTTAAACTATCCAAAATGCTACAAGGTTTATCAAGAAGCTCATCTTTATTACCACATACACTATTCTGCTCAGGTACAATAGTGCTCAAATAAAGATCCGTACACTCAATGACTCCTACTACAAGCACTCAAGAAAATATTCTAACACTCAAATATAAAAACTACAATTATGATAAGATGATGTCTAAACATGGTAGGTTGGCATGTATTTATAGGCAAGAATAGACCCTACATCAATGGATCCTAGGCAACGTAGCCTAGTTGACAAGGCCTTGTCGACGTGGCCAATCCATGACTCATCAATATATATGGATTTCCATTTTAGAAATGGTTGGATCCCAATTATATTCCTGTACACTCTCCCTTTTACACAACTCTCCTTCTTTCACCACATGTTCTCTTAACCTTTATATCTAATGGGCTTTCAATTCTGATAACCTTCCTTGGGCATATATTCAAAGGGTTTCCCTTGCTTCATTAAAGAGTCCATCTATGATGTAATAAAACTTTTCTTTTTGAGAAAATCCATGGCCCAAGCATCTATGTAGTAGAGAATAGTATCTACCCAAGGCTACATCTAGGGATTTATGGTTTTCTTGCTTCCATCCTTGGATTTGTTTTCTTTGATTGGATACTTTTGAATAGGTTTGATATTCTTTGTTGAAGAGCTCAAGCATTGTGAACCATCAATGGATTGAATCTGGTTCCAATAATTTGTACCAACTTTCAACTTCTTCTATGAGTATTCTAGGAAAGAGCTTAAGCTTTTGTCACTTACTTTCAATGTTTTGTAAGGTTCAGAGATCATGGAAGGCTTGTAGATGATGTTGTAGATTAGAATTATAGCCTTCGTCAACTTTGGAAATGTTATTCATATCAAGTCATTTGATGCAGCTTTCCTTTTGATACCTATGGGGTATTCTAACTACCACCCTAATTTCTATCATGCTTCTAGTAGCCAACAAGGCTTTATCATTCTTAAACATGTCATAGGTATAATTTCTATTTCTATTTATCCAACTATGATGCTCTCATCTATGCTCTATTTGATACCTTGTATCTTGTCTTTGATTTCCATTTCTATCTCTATCATTACCCCTTAGTGAAGCCCTATCTTCATACCTACATTCATCTTCATCAAAACTAGATGTTGAAGTGGAAGAGGAATATGGTGAACTAGGAGAATTTCCATAGCTCTTATGTCTTCCCCTATGGTCCCTTGATTCATCTCTTCTAGGTTTGGACAAGGTCCTAGGCCTTGATGCCCTCCTTGATCTACGATTTGTTCCATCTCGTTTAGTGTTATCTATGAGATTTTATTAAAGTGGCATAATAAGTTAAAGTAGAAGAAGGCATAATTATTTTTTATAAGGCAAAATAAATTAGATCATCATCATCATTAGTTATTTTTTGTCATTTGTCATTATAAATAGCTAAATGTTTTTTTATTTGTAGGTTCTTTAAATCATCTTCAATCTTATTTTCCCATGTCTTCTTTGGTCTTCCTCTTGGTGGCTAATGAGACGCGGTTTACACTAGGCCGCGATATCGCGTCTTCTCCTGCGATATCGTGTACA
>MNCI01006995.1:155400-203591 GCA_015680685.1 Gnetum montanum | reverse complement strand
AAATGGCTTCTTCTCACGAAATCAACTCACCTAAGGACAATACAAGAGAAAGTCAGCATCATACGCATAACGGAGATCAACCATGTCCTCAACAAGCTAAGGTCACATATACTCATCCCGATGAGTATGTGCCAGATTTTACCTTTGTTTTCCATCAAGATGAGCAACTGCGGTGGAGAGACATGCAAGGTAACATCGTGTTACCCCCAGATCGCTCTGCTTCCAACATGCTATTCCGTGCCTTGGTACAGTATGGCATGCAAGAGCTGATTACTGAATACGTTGCCGATGATTACACTCTGAGGGATTATCGTCCCACAAAAGCCCAACGTATTCGGGATGCAAGGCAGGAGAGACAACATTCACAACTGAAGGGCAAGGTTTCCCACGTCATTAGTGAAATAGGAGACGAGGAACCCCTCACAACGGGTTTCTTAGAAAATGATGTTCCTCCTCCTCACTCTATCGAAGAGGTTAGGCATCAGGGCCTTAGATCAACGATACACATTCCAGGCTCTGATCCCCGTGAGCACAAGCTGTTCACGGCAGGAACAATCACTCACACTGATGACGGACTCGTTGATCGACGCAACGGTCGGGACCGAAGCAGCCGAAGAGAAGGTAAGAAACATCACCATGGTGATGGATCCCCTTCTTCTTCCCCTTCATCACATCCTTCACCCTCTCCTTCCACATCTGGGCGCAGCCACCATGAGCATAACGCGGAAAGTAAAGGTAGAAGAGATGAAATGCCTCGACAGGAAGGTCGAGAGGAGTTAGGACAAGGGCAAGGACGTAGGGAGAATAGGGAACCACAACGTAGACATCACAGACGTCATGAAAGAGATGATCATGACGAACCCCTATTCGCAACCCGAAGTATGCTTGACATTAGAGAGGCAGTTAGGATTCCCACAAGGCATTTGAAAGACAGTAGGATCAAGCGTTTGGATATAAATAATATCCCACGTTTTGAAGGGGGATACAACGCTGATCCTCAACATCATTTACAGGCATTCCACGACGCCTGTGCCTTGCAGAACATAGACAATGAGTGGCAGAAACTCAAGTTGTTCCCAAGGACACTCACTAAAGAAGCAGAAAGCTGGTACCGGTCCTTAGAACCGGAAACCATCAGGAGGTGGAGTACGATGCTCGAATTGTTCAACAACAAATATCAAACGTACTCCAGAGTGTCTAACTTGCGTAAGCAGATCCAAGGCTGGAAACAAGGAGCTCATGAATCCTTGGATGCTGCCATGGCCCGTTACTACACATTGCTACATCGTTGCCCGGGCCATGGGTACGCTAAGCGGGATCAACTTCGCCACCTCGTGGATGGGCTACGAAATGAAACGAGAAGAACTCTTGGGACTTACGCCCAAGGGAGACTCTCCCAACTAAGAGCCCATGAAGTTGAAGTATTGTTGGAACAAGTAGCGCAAGAAGAGGGTGAGCTACGGAAAAGAGAAAGTGCGGAGGAATACAACCGTGATCCCTCCCTTCGTAAGAAGGGAGTGAAATTCTGTGATGAGGAGGATGAGTCACCACTCGAAGAGTTGGTGAACAGGAAAACTGTGCCGATCCAAAAGTTAACAACGGAGGTATCGGCTAAGGTAGACCAAATGTGGGATTCCTTAGACTCACGAATAGAAACAGTCCTGAAAATTGTAGAAGAGTCTAAGGATGAGCAAAGTAGTGATAAAAGCAAAGACAAGCGGAGAAACTTTAACCCTGCACATAACAAGGGTAAGGGAAAAATCTCTAACTCCGATGAGGCTGAAAATTCTGATTCAGACAATGACGGTGGATGTGAGGTCTGCTATTATGACCATCCTAAGGGATGTTGTCCAATTATCTCACATCTGCAGGAGTCTGGGGTGTATGCATTAAATCCAAGACTTAATCAACGGCAAACACCCAGAAGGTTACCTTATCCACAAGGTAACCCGAGGCAGTTCCACCAACCCTTGACGTATTATCCAAGTGGAACACCTCCGCAGCCCATCGAGCAACATCAGCAGTGGCAATACCCACAGTCATGGGGGATGCCACAGCCAACACATCGATACCCTTACCGGCAGCCTGATCCTTATGGTTATTATGTGCAGCAGCCAGTTTCTCCAGGTGACGCTATGAGTCACACTCCACGCCGTCACTACTACGCTCGGGAGTACTTCAGAAGGACTCCTTCTCCTCCGGGAGACATTCCACATTCTGTCCATCCTCTAACTCCACCCGCACCTTTTCCTCAAGTAGTTCCCATAACACCTCCTGCTCCAACAATGCAAGGGGAATTACCTACCCAACCGCAGCAACGTCACGCCGCGAGATCTGTAAATATTCAGAGTGTAAATATCCAACCGGACACTAGTTCTGGCGATAACTGTACAAAAAGGAGACCCTTTTTCAGAACTAGGAGCCCGGATAGGCTCTCGCAACAACAAGCGGACGGGTATATGTATAGGCCTCTAACTACTAACACTTCGGAGCACCCTTCAGTCCAAGGGAATGTAACGCATACGGTTATGCTAACACATACCGTAACTGACTGGATCAAGGTAGGCCACCTTCCCAGGAAACTAACTGACCCTGGGAGTCCCTTTATTCATTTGCAGATCGCTGGGAATGCGCCACATCGAGCTCTTCTTGACTCAGGTTCCGGAGTCAACTTAATTTCGCGAAAGATGTATCACGCCTGGAACCTGCCCCAACTTAAGAAGAGCAACATTCAACTGGAGCTGGCAGACCAGTCCATTGCCATCCCATTGGGTTTGGTGGAGGACGTTATCACCACTGTGTGTGGTTGGTCCTACCCAGCAGACTTCCTAGTGATCGATGTTAACAACAACGAAGGGGACTTCCCAATTATAATGGGAAGGGCATGGCTAAGCACAGTAGATGCATGCCTTAGGATCCGTGATCTTTCCTTGGAAATCTCCAAGATAAACATATGTGGAAAGATCGAGAAGAGGATAGTTCCATGCATCACATACAGTGATTCATCGGGTGATGACACGGAGGAAATGTCTCCATGTCACAGGTGTGCCCAGGAAACTCTGCAACAAAGATGCCTGTATGTAGCAACCACACAAGAAGTAGTAGACACCCCGTGGTTGACAGCTTCTCATAAGGGCAAACAAATATGCATGGAACGAACTGAGGAAACTCATGCCAACAACCGTGGCATAGACACATTGGAACGTGAGCGTCGCCAACTTCCACCCCTGAATCTAAGATCATCATTTGGGAGAAGTTGGGCACTGCTTAGAAATTCAAATAGGCGCTCACTACTTCGGATCTCTCCCTCACAACTCAGTCATGGGGGAGATGGCCACCTATGCTAATCATATGGGGCCCTCAGTTCTTTTTCAGTTTTTGTTTTACACATTTTTGTTTTACAACGTTTTTGTTTTTCACATTTTTGTTTTACAATTTCTTTAACTTTTCTAATTTTTGTTTTACAAATTTCTTTAACTTTTCTTGTTTTTGTTTTACAACATCGTTATATTTTTCTATCTTTTTGTGTGTGTGTGTGTGTGTGTGTGTGATCCATCATGTAAATTCGTCACCCAATAAGTGTTCGGGCCGATGGGATGAACTGTTTTTCATTAATTGCTAATGTTTGGTTTTTACCTTTAAGTTACATTGTTGATACTAAGGTATGTTCTTTTGATATGGCAGGCAATGAGATCACTTCATCCATCCATCCATCAAGTCTATGGTTTCCCTTGGCTTGGAAATGTACAGTTCCCTTCCAATAAGAACTTTAACGAACCAGTGACTGGGCATTTCTCAAACTAAGGAAGGACTCAAGGATTTGAAAAGGGTGTGACTTCAAGGGAACTTGGTGCTCTTGTGTTGGTCATTCACTTGGGTGCTTGGATGTTTTCTTCTTGGGTTTTCTTACCGTTCCGATGTAACCCAATAAT
Organism: Gnetum montanum; assembly: GCA_015680685.1. Classification (NCBI taxonomy): domain Eukaryota; kingdom Viridiplantae; phylum Streptophyta; class Gnetopsida; order Gnetales; family Gnetaceae; genus Gnetum; species Gnetum montanum. The sequence goes on along the minus strand of MNCI01006995.1, from coordinate 199,659 downwards.
CGGAAGCTGAGACAATAAAAATAAAGAAGTCTTTGCATGGTGTGGTCCCCACGCATAAAAACACAAAACAAAAAAAAAAAAAAAAAAAATGGAAAAACAGAAAAAAGAGAAGAAGAAAAAGCTAAAAAGCTAAAAGTGAGGATTCAAAGCACACCCCTTAGACGAAATAAAATTTGGGCTGCAAGCACTGGTTATGGAACCAAAGTGTTCCCTCTAACTAAGGCCCTTCTCGCTTCCCATTCTCTCTGTTGTTTCGTCGGAATGGTGGTGGCTTCTCGAAGTTGCATCCTTGTTACCCAAGTGGATGATTTAACCAACTGCATTGATGCGAAGTCACTGGAAGTGGTTGGTTTGAGGCCAGAGTTGGAATGAGATTCGCCAAGTCACATTAATCATGAAACACACAAGGGGCTGTACACCACCTTGTTCTTGGGATTCCATTCCACTTCTCTTCTTCCCATCCTTCTCTCCATTGTTCACCTCATTGCCGGTTGTATCATTGTATATACTTTGGTTGATGCTTTGTTTTCTTTTTGGTAAATTCTTACGGTTAAGACTTTAACTCTTGTTCCAAAGGACATTCCCAGAGCCCACGGACTCTTTGAATGTGGGATTGTCAGGGCATTAAGGGCATGAGCCTGCTTTGGGGAGGACCCACTGACATTCCTATTTGGAACATTAGTTAACTTCTTTTCCTTAACATTTTGCAATTAATTAACATTTTTGTTCATTTCCATCATGACATCCTTTTTATCGATGCCATAGTTGTCCCTTTTTACCTATCATTCCTATTCCTTTTCTCTCTCCATTCTAACGCTACCGGAGGTTCGCGATTAGTCATGGGGGTACGGGGCCTGATTTTTCGATTTTTATCCTAAGCCCCGGATTTTTTCGTTTTTCTTCCTAACCCCTATACCTTCGGTAGTCATCATCTACATTTTCCCAGATCCATATTAGCCATACCACAACTTAGCCAAGGAACCTAAACCGAAGCAAGGTATGCTTTACTTAATGATTCAATTACCCTTGCTAATATATGATTGTGTTGTGTGTGCAGATGGCAATCATACAACAACGGAATGGATCTGGAGCAGACACTTGGAATGGAGCAGCGCTGAAGCAGCATGCAAGGAGTGGAATTGATAATGCGCTTACAGATGGACAACGAAAGGCGCAATCTAGGCGTTGGCAGCAACAAGACTCTTCTCTCTTCTTCTCTTCTATTCTCTCTCCTCTTTTCTCTCAGCTGCCAACTGTGGCCTGATGTCATTGTAATAAGGTGTTCACCCATGTTGTCATGAACACCAGTTTTTGTCAAGTCTTGTAATAAAGACCGTTCACATGTCATCCCATTAGTTCCATTTCCCCTAATAATCCCATACCTACCTGATATCATTGTAAGGAACTCGAGGACGAGTTTTCATTCAGTCATGGGGGTATGATGAGACGCGACTTGCACTAGGCCGCGATATCGCGTCTTCTCCTGCGATATCGCGTACGCGATATCGCGTCCCGCCGCCATTTCTATAAATAAGAGGCGGCACTCCCTTCATTTCCCAATCCTGGCTAGTGTAGCGAAGCTCTGGCAGATTGATCACTCCAGAGTTAGAATTTTTCCCCATGTGCCCGCAGTAGGAGTCCTAGAGTGAACGGCTCTTTATTCGAGCAGCTTGTAACCTGAACCCAAGTTGTGTACGGCAATAAAGACGAACTTGTTTGGATAAACCTTGCAGCACGTGGTTTCATTTATTGCTTTCTTTTCTGCTTTCCTAGTGCGTTCAAGTACGACTTGATTACGAGCGTCTACGGACGTGTACGGCTAGTCAAGGAATCGGCTGCTTGACGCAATGCATGAGTACGACTCAATTACGAGCATTGGATGCTTGGTAACCCAGTAGCGTATTCCAGGATTCTGCGCTTGGTAACTCCCGGGTCTAATGTGTACGGCTAGTTGAGGAATCGGCTGCTCATTGCTAGGCTAGATCGTGTGATAAGTACGACTTAGTTACGAGCACCCACGGGTGTGTACGGCTGGCTAAGGAATCGGCTGCTTATCACACGTAGGCTAAATAGGTGCCTCAGTACGACCACTTCGAGCACTTGCGTTACGTGTGGCGATCCCAGTAACGATTAGCGTTTGGTAAGCTGCAGTTGCATAGTTCAGGGTGTGTCCGGCAAGTGGGAACGGATGCTGACGCTAGTTAATTTAGACTTAGATCTTAGTTAGAGTTAGTTTAGTTTTCTCAACCCTTCTCCTGGTAGCATAGAAGATAAGCCAAAAATACCAAAAAAATCACATACCTCAGACTTGCTTAACCATACACCGTGACAATTACAAGCAAGCCTGGGAAGACAACGAACGATTAACCCCAAGTGTTTCTTGTGGCGTTAAGGCATTTAGTCTGCGGAGTTCGACCGGATCGCGCGTGTACGCTCGTTTCGTATGGTTGGGTGTAGGGGTACCTCGCCACTCATCAGTGGCTTTCCTAAAACAATGATGTATCAATCTTCGTTTATAGGCTTGTTGTCTAATCTTCTTTGCACATGTCCAAACCATCTAACCCATCACTTTTGTAGCTTATCTTAAATAAAAGTCACTTCAAGTATTCCTCTAATGTTTATATTATGTAATTTATCTCTTCTTGTAACTTTTAACATCCATCAAATCATTTGCATTTCTACCACACTAATTTATTTTTTGTGCCTCATTTGTATTGTCTAACATTTAGCATTATATAAGATAGCAGGCCAAATTACTATCCTGTAAAATTTCCCCTTCAATTTCATTGGTATTATTTTATCACATGAAACACTACTAGCCTATCTTCATTTTGACCATCCTAACTCAATTTTATTCCTTATATCTTTATCAATTTCACCATCTGATTTGAGGATTAATTCTTAGTAGTGGAATTGTATGTAGTAAGGGACTTTTTAGCTTTGAATTATCAATTCTATTTTACCACTATTTATGTTATTATTAAAATTTCATTCCATATATTTTTTTTTACTTTTGCTAATTTTTAAACCTTTTGATTCTAGTGCATATCTCCACTTCTCCACTTCAAAAGCAATATTTTCTAGAGTTGTAACCACCAGCATAATATCATTTGTAAATAGCATAAATCAAGGGATTTCATATTGCATTTCCTTTATTGACTCATCCATAATAATGGCAAATAAGAATGGGCGAAGTGCAAACCCTTGATACAGACCTACTTTGACTAGAAAATCATATGTTATTCTAAAAGCTATTCGAATTTTAGTAATAACTCTTTCATACATTTCTTGAATCACTTTAATATATTTATTAAGGACATTTTTCCTCTACAAGGCTACCAAATAATATCTTTAGGCACTTCGTTATATTCTTTTTCTAAGTCAATGAATATCATCTGTAGATTTTTTCTATGTTTTCTAAATTTTTCAATCAATTATCATATCAAGAAAATAGCCTCTATAGGATATCTCCCTGACATATATCCAAATTTGTTTTGTATACTATTGATTTAATTCTAAAATCCCGCTATATGACTCTCTCCCAAAACTTCATAGTATTTCTCATTAGCTTGATCTCTATATAGTTTCCACAATTTTGTACATCTCCTTTATTTTTGTAGATGGGAATAATAAAGGTTTCTCTTCAATTGTTGGTCATTTCCTCATCCTTCAAAGTTTTTTTAAATAATTATGCCAAAAAATGAATTGAATGATGAAGTATAGTTTTTAATGAAGTTTCATAAGATAAACTATTATTCAATTTTGTATGAGACATTGAAATTGAATGTTTGGGGTATATTATTTTGGAAGGTTTTCTCATCTTTCCAATTCTCCTCAACATTTGTAATTGTACTCTTATTGTGGAGCCCATCATTAGTTATATTCATTGTTGTAAGCTATAAAACAAGATGACAAGGGATGACCCCAGATTCCCCTATGTCAAGTCCTCCATAGGTTCTCAAAGAGGACATTTATCACAACATTTGTAGCCTATGCAACATTATTGTTTGTAAGCCAAGTCACAAGCAAGGTCAAATCATAAGAAGAAATGACACCAAATGAGGAAAACCCTATGAGACTATCATATAAGATTGGTAACCCAAGGAGGAGACACAAAATAATTCAAGTTACTTCAAAATATTTCTAAAGTACTATAGGATAAAATCCTTAGGGATAAACTGCTTGAGGAGCATAATATTGACTTCCTAAATTTTATGTAGCTATATGTAGTTCCAAAATATCTCATCCATATATAGTCAAATTAGATGACTCTATCTAAATGGATTTATAGTTTTCTAGATCTTCCCCACCAAATTTTGTGAAAGCTTATTAGGAAGACAATCAAGCAACTCATGGCTAAAACCCACATTGATAAGAAGGGAGATGTAAAAAAAATCAAGCTACTTCAAAATGATTCTAAAGTCATAAAAGATAAAATCAACAAGGATAAACTATTTGAGAAGCATGATGTCTACGTTCCAAACTACTTACAACTATATGTGGTTTCAAAATGCCACATTTGTATCTAGTCAAACCAATTAACTCTATCTAAATGGATGTTACCGCCAAAGAGATGTTGAGAAAGATTAATGATGTTCAATCCTTGTGTGTTTTCTCCAGATGTTCCATCTTCTCCTTATCAATTCTATGTTTGTTTACTTTTATTCTAATTTTTTTATTCTAATTAGGTTTTTTCACCACTATTTTGGTGTGGTTGCCACTTGGGAAACTTTTGCTCCATTGTGTCTTAAAAGGACATGATTCCTACTTAGGGGACTTTTGCCCCATTATGTCTCAAATGGCTCCTTTTTGTGTTGTGTTTCTTTGACTCACTTGGATGTATAGTTGGTCCTTTTGACCCCTTAATAAAATTTTGACAACTTCTAAAATAATAATAATGTTGATTAAAAGATTATAGCTAATGTTAACTTCCAAAATAATAATAATGTTGATAAAAAGGTTATAGCTAATGTTAAAGATTCTTGACATAAAGTTAACATTAAATGGATGTTATACCCTAAAATATATATATATTAAAAATAATAATTGAAAGTACAAAAGTAGAGGAGCATTGTAGAGAGGAGAAACTCCAAATCAACAAAAAGAAAAGGCTTAACGGGTTTGGGGATGTCTTTTCAAGTTTAAATTCTTACAAGAAATACTGAAAAACTTCCCTTGTAGGGTAAGAAATTGAAAATTTCATGAAAAGATTAATGTTGGATGGAGGAGGAGACCCCCACCTTGTTAATAGAATCAACATTATCAAAAGATATTATCTTCATATCTTGACTGCAAACGAATTATTAGTAGTTAAAATAATATTGAACATATTGTCCATTTTGAAGATTTGGAATGTAATTGCCAATACATAGACTTTCTCAATGTTTGTTATTATGAAGAACTATTTGGAAACCATATGAATCAACAAGAAGTTTCTATAAGACCTTAGTAGTATGGTTTAGCTTGCAGTGAGGCATATGATAGTTGATGTTGATGGTCCCTAATACTCCTAATGTAGACATGATAAAGATGAAAGTAGGTACTAAGTCTAAGTAAGAACAAGTAAGTAAAGCAACTTTAGCCTATGATGATTGATAACCATTCCTAATTTACCGAATAGTCTTAAACTTATGCAATCATCATTGGGATTACCAAGTATTATGCCACTGGGTGAACCAAGTAATAATACTACTAGGATTACCAGACAATCACACTTAACACTCAAAATTAGTTGTATCCATTCCGCTTACTCTCAACAAGTAAAAATAATGTGCTTTGGAAAAGTAAAGTGTTACACTAGTAAAGTAATAATGTAGTAAACATTATACTCAATAAGCAATAAACATTATGTTAAGTAAAAATAATAGACTAGAAGAATGTTGCAATGGTGGGAAATAGCTTTGATCTTTATTTCCATTCACAACTTATGCTCAAGTACAAACTACTCGAACAAAGATTCCATTCAACTATGAACACACCACACTATGGGCATTCACACTTGTAATCACTAAGTCTAACTTTAAGAAATGAAACTATAAGAGTTTTTTTACTATGGGACTAAAAGGTTAGCAGATTGCACACCCAAGTGTCATATTTATAGGGCCACACACATCCCGAGACATCATGTCAATAATGATGTAGCACGTGCTACAATATCATATTAATGACATCATTGATATGATATCATTGCTACAATATCGCAATGCATCAAAATTTGGATTTATCATACTTCCACAACTAACTAGAAACTCTTCCTTAAGTTAAAACAAAATGAGGATGGAGTCCCTTACAAAATTGGGACATAGATCTGATGATATATGACTAAAACCTATTTACATGACTCTGAATGATGCAATGGTGTTTTTATAAAATTTGACACAAGTGTATGACAAAAGAAAACAAAATTGGAAGTGGCTCGATGTGGATCAAATTCTCCATGATGATGGCTCTTCTATTGGTTGCTTTTCCTTATCATCAGGCTTCTTAAATTGGTACTTGTTGAGCAACACCTAAAATTTTTTCTCTTCTATCCAAGGATCATGTACCATCCATGCTTGTTAGATAATGTGTGACAAAGTTAGTATATCTCATAGACATGGCAACTGTGGGAACATCTAATTAGCTTTCATGTACCATGTCGTGAACTACCGCATTTTTTCTTCGAATGCTCTAGTTGTCTTTCTAATTCTTGATAATCTATTATGTGATGAGCCAAGTTAGTCACAAAATCTTTTTGACCCTAATAACTAGCCTTGACAATTTAGAGTTTTGAGTTTGCCAACTATATCCTTTGTAGCACATCCTTTCTATCAATAAACACCTTCTCATACAAAGCATACACAGTTGCTACTTGTTGTTCTAGCTCATTTCTAGGCTTGCCTACTATTAACATGGCTAAGTTAGCATAATGGAGATTCTCTAATCCCATGTACTTTGTGAGATCTTCAATCTGCAAGTCTTTATTTTTGGCCTCTACTTGGTGGACAAGGGCTATGCTATCAAAGATTGGTTGCTAATCTAGATTCTATGTTGAAATGATACTGATCTTGGCTTTGGCCTTCTAGATTTCTCTTTCATTAATTTGCTTGTACATGCCCACGTGATCACAAAAATGTTTCATAAGCCTCTCATGCTTCTTGACCTCATTTTTTGAACATGCTAATTTCTATAGCATGTTTCTGTCTAATTGCATGGACTTCTTCCATTGACAATGTCATGTTTTCTCTAGCCAAGTGGCTCATGTCTTGGTTGACCCTCATTAGTTGTTCTCTTAATTGATGGATGCTTTCTTCAAGAAAATTCTTCTATTTTTTCACATTGGTCAACCTTGTGTTATCTACAACCAACTGCTTATTCTCTTCTTACAAGGCAACGAGTGCTTTGGCATGGGCACATGTCTAAGCTTTTGATACTAAAGCATCCTATACTACATTCTCCTTTTCTTTTTCCATTTGTATGTTTTTATCAACTAGCCTATTCAAATGATCATTTCTAAGTTGTTCTAGTTGGTCTAGTTCCACAAATTATGTAAGATCTCTTCTTTCAACTTGCAGGGTGGTTAGCTCTTCTTGTAATCTTCTAACTTCATTTTCAGCATGCTCCATCATGGTCTCCACCATGACCAACTTACCCTTGGTGGCAATCAAATCAAACTACACTACAGTGATATCATGAGGGATATTAAAGATATTCTACATGACTTGTCCTCTCTGCAACAATTTGTCAAATATGTCCTCATGTTCAACAGGATTCATTAAGGAACTAGTAAGCATTTGAGCATCTCTTTCTCTTGAAAGATCTGTTGGTGGCACAACATGGATGTTAAATGATTCCTTAAGGTGATCTATGATCACCTCTATTGCACTTGCTACATCTTGATGCTACATGACCACTATTGTGGCTCCTTCTCCAGTTTTTGACATTACTTGGAATAAACAACATTCCTGAATCAGTGTTGTAACCATTCATCTCCTCCTCTAGATTGTAATGAAATTTTTCCACTCAAAGGCTCTATTGAAACTGTGGGCCTAATTGCATTGTCTATAACCTTGTACAAATTAGCCTCTTCTCCTATTCCCCAATTGACAGTTTCAAAAATCTATTGCAGATGGCTCATTGATGGCCTGTAATCTGGCAGCAACTGTAGAACTTGTTGCTGCTACTATTATTGTTGTTTTTGTTCTTGCTACTGCCATTTCTTTGTCTATTGTTGATATCTAAGCCTCGCCTATTACTATTAACTAGTAGCTAGAGTGCTACTAGTAAGTGTGGTACCTATAGTTCCTTCAATGCCTACTAGTTTTTCTATTTGATCCTTCTTTAGGGACATTGGTTTGAGCATCTCTGCATATGAAGCACTCTAAGCCTTCCTAGGAACATCATTAGTGTACCCTAGAATTCTAGCTTAACTACATAGCTTCCTGATAAGGCAAGGAAATGGAAGTGTTAACTTCCCTACCTTCTTTTCTTTGAACCACCTTTGGATTTCAAGGAAGTAGAGATGCGCAATGTTTGCATTAAATTTTCCCAACATGATGGTGCTTCCTCTAGTTACATATGTTGATATTTGATTGAGCCTTTTGGTAGGGAACAAGTGGTAGGTGCCAATTTTGAAATAGATCTTTTCTTCTAAGGTCAACTCACTATAATCCTTATCATCTTTGTCATACGCCCATTGCAACCATAGTCTCCTTGCATCAGTATCAAATCTAGTGGAGAGTTGTGCTACCTTTGCCCCTTCATTAGGCACATTAAAGGCTTCAATGATCATCTTCATGGAATAGGATACCGAGACTCCTTCAATCTTGATCGTTGCATCATCATTCTTATTGTGCTAAAACTAGTATGTATCTTCTAAGTATCATTCTTCACTAGTTGTAAGTGTGAGCCATAATGGTGACACTTGGAGGTTACTTTTTTTGAAGCAAATTCCATAAATGGACCAAATTTTAACTCCACAATAATCATGAACATAATTGATTTATCTTGAATGGCCTAGAGGTAGTTCAATAATAGTGTGAGGCATTCTCCTTGTTCTAGTGCTTCTGAAATCTCTACCTCTTCTCTGGCTTATTGCTCTATAGTAGGGGTTTCTTAATCAATGATGTACAATTGAGCCTCCTACTCTACATGCTCTACTTGTTGAGTTTATTCCCCCATTCAGCCTCTCCCATGACCTCTTGGTCATTTCTTCCCTGGTTGTGAAGGTCCTCCTTCTAGTCCTCTCTTCCAGGCCATCTACAATCACCAAGGATTTAAGATTATTAAAGTATTCATATGAAATCTTAACATTTCTTTACCTTACTTATACCCTTGGTTAAATCAAGTTTCTTATCTTATTATGATTGCAAAGTTAGAAAAAAATCTTCAAAAAGGAATCCCTTGAGGTGTTATATCCTTATAACCCTTCACAGTTATAATTCTTGTCTTATTTATGGCTGAAAATAATTAGTATGGTACATTAAAAGGATTTTTTAAGTGTTTCTTACCTTAGTTTCATTGAAAATTTATGAAGTTCTCATTATTCCTTTGTACTTACGCTTTAATATATCTTCCAACTATTAGAAATTTTTTGGCTTAAATTTCAATGATATTGCACTAAGTACCTCCCATGACTAAGTTGAGAGCTCTGAAATCAAATAAAAGCTACAAGGCAAAGTTATGTTTGATGGAAGTTAGTGGGTAAGAACTTTGACAAAAACAACTCCAAAAACTTCTCTTGCTATAAATGAGGAAGTTAAAAATTTGCTAACTCCCTACACCTTTAGATACTATTTTTATGAGGATGATAACGTAGCTCATGTATCATAGATATGACATCATAGGGCCTATGATATCGTAACTACAATATCATCGTGAAAAATTTCAAATTTTTCTTGGTTTTTTTTAGGAAAAAATGAGGCAAATGAAATGTTTAGAAGATATGAAGCATGTCAAGAGTGTCCTAGGCTAGTAATGATGTATAATTGTTGAGAATTTGGCATTTAAGTTCATGGGAAAGGAAGCTTGGGCAACAAAAGTTTATTGGATAGATAAAGAACATGTAATGAATTTCAAGTGTATGGATAGATTACTAGGTGTTATGGGAAGTCCTTGTTGAGTTGTAATTATTCTAGAAGGTACAAGATGATGTGGAAGTGCTTGCCAAGTATGAGATAGGAAAATTATAAAAGTGGATCCTCCCCAAAGTAGGCTCTAGTCCTTACTGTCCTTGTATAACCATGCCTAAAAGTGTCCTTAGGGACTCAAGGAGTTGAATGTAAGACATACCTATCTAGCAAAACACACATGTTAGTATCGCCAAATTGGGAAAATATCACTATGTTACATAGGACCACAAGTTATGATTAACTATACAATGAGATGATATGGACTTTAGAAGGGGTTGCTGAAATCGGGACCCAAGGTATCTTACCATAGGCATAATGAATCCTTGTGTGTTATTGATGGTTAAAGTAAGCATTAGCACTTTGTTTCAAGATTTCAACCAAGTCAAAACCACATTCTAGTGATATCACATTATTTCATTTCTAAGAATGACAACCAGAAGACTACCACTGTTACCAAGAGTATTACCAATTGGCATATTATCCAAGGAAGGAGTTTATGCATTGCACTTTCATATTTTTTAGATTTTTGAGAAGCTACCTACCTTTATGCATGGGTAACATGTCTTTCTAGTGGGACCCCCAAAAATTTATTCTTGTGCATGAATTTTATTTTTAACTATGTCAACCTTACCAAAAGACTACCTTCAAGCATGGGTAACATGTCTTTGTAGTGACATGGTAAGGCAGCACTTATTGCACTCTTACTTCCATTTTTCATTAAATCTATAAGGATATAATACATATTAGGCAATAGGATAAGATTCATGGTAGCAATCTAAAAAAATCCACAAATCTTCTTGATGTCACACCCTTTACATTCCCACTTGGTTCTTCACTTGTCAATCCAAGCATAACGATCACAGGATTATTCTTGGTTTTATTATGAGAAGAATATCATTATGGCCATGGTAAGAACCTTTTATTATTGGAACGGATGGATGAATGTTGTGGCCTCACTGTGTAGATAATCAGTCCCTTATGACTTGATAATGTAGAGAAATCTTCACCTTATTGGAACTACATCTTGTCTTATTCGATGTGTGTTATTCAAAATTACGTACAACTAAAATGAGAACAAAACATGAAAAATTAAAAAAGATATCAAAAATTAGAAAAATAAAAAGAATGAAATATTATTAAAGAATTAGAAAATGTCAAAGAATAGAAAAAAGTTAAGAAATAAAAAGTATAAAAGAAAAGGAAAAAAATAGTAAGGAAATATGAAAAGTAATAAGAAAGTAGAAAATTTTAGAAGTACCTACATGTCCAATGGACACCCCCCACGACTAGGGTTAAGATTAGTCAATCAAAATAATGAACAAGTTGAGGATAATTGAATAGGTTAGGTGGAACCTTTGGTGGAGTTAGGATATTGGTGGAATGGTTTAACCTGCTAGATATTTACCAATATAAGCTTTTGTGGGTTGAATGGGAGATGAATATGCATGGCACCCAAAGGATAAGTGGACTGAATGATATAGGGTCCCTTTCAAAGCATTTAAAACTTGATCTTTTGTTGGACATGATTAGGGTTATAATAAAGAACCTTGTCACCTAGTTGTATCAATACTTACCTAACATGAGCTTCATGCCTATGTTTGGAGTAGATTTTATGGATCTCATTACTCATGAGTGCTACCAACCTATTTTCTTCTAAGAGATTTAGATTCATTAGGCATTCTAGTTGGGTGAAGCTCAAGTTTAGGTTAAGTTGACTAGCAATACCTAGATTTTGAAGCTCTACCTAGATTGGTAGTGTGGGGATCTTACCATATACTAACTCATATGGTGAATAAATGATAACTAATTTCCAAGTTGTTCTATAGGCCCATAGAGCATCATTTGGTTTAGTGCTATAATCCTTCCTAAACCTACTAACCATCCTAGTCAATATTCTAGTGATCTCACAGTTTGTCACTTTTGTTTAACCATTAGCTTGGGGATGATATAGTGTGGTCATATTATGGTTCACCTCAAGCTATTACATGAGGTTTTCAAAAGTAGCACCGGTGAAGTGAGTTCCATTATCATAAATAAGCATTTGTGCCACTCCAAACTGATTCACCACATGTTGGAAAAACTTGACAGTTGTTTTTGCTGTAAAATCTTTCACAACTACTACCTCTACCCACTTGGTGCAATAATTCATAGTCACAATTATATAGGCTTTCCCATTTGACATCGATGTGATGGGGCCCATAAAATCAATTCTCCATATATCAAATGATTCCAATGGTTGTATCCAATGTTGTAGCTCTTCATTCTTGGCTATTATTCCTCCATCATTTTTGCACCTCTCACAAGATTGTGCAAAGTTATGGGTGTCTCTAAACAAGGTAGGTCAAAAGTAGTTTGTCATCATTACTTTTAGTGTTGTTGTACATCCTACATAGTGGCCTCCACATGGACCTTCATGGTCATCCTATAGGATTTTTTGTTGATCACATTCTGGCACATACCATCTGACTAGCCCATCTGCACAAATCTTGTATAGGTTTCCATTTATATCCATATATCTTTTTACTTTTTGAAGGAACTATTCTTTCTATTTCTTGCTCCACTCACTAGGAAGCTCTTACATTGTTAGATAATTCAAATAGTCAATTGTCCATGATGTTCTTGTTGAGTTTGCAGCCATCACAATTTCAATAAACAAATTCTTATCAGGGAATTAGTCTGACAAAAATTTTGTATGGTCTTCGGTATCCCATCTAAATCTCAACAAGTGACCATCTACAACATTTTCTATACCCTTCTTATCGATCATTGTTATGTCAAATTCCTACAAGATAATCAACCATCTAATCACTCAAGGGCTAACCATTGGCTTGTTCATAAGAAAATGAATGGCACTATGATTGGTGTGAACAAAGATTGGGTATCTAAGCACATAATGTCTAAACTTTTCAAGCGCATACACTACTACCGTTAGTTCATTTTCCATTATGGTGTAATTTAATTGCAACGGTGATGCTTCTATTGGCATAGTGTATATAGTATGATCTCTTTTGATCATCTAAATGCATCAATTCTACACCAAGCACATAATTGGAAGCATCTATCATAATATGAAAAGGCTTAGACCAATCCAAAGCTTGAAGGATTGGAGTCTCGATCAGTTTCTATTTCAAAGCCTCAAATGCTTTTTTGTAAGACTTTGTCCGCTTAAAAGGTATATCCTTTTTAGTGAGTTCTACTAGCAGTTTTAAAAATCTTTAACAAATTCTCTATGAATCTCCTATAGTATCCTATCTGGCCTAAGAATGATCAAGCATCTTTAACTATCTAATGCCTTTGGGTGATATTTTGAATAATTCTTATTTTTTTAGGATCCACCTCTATTTCCTTCTATGAAACTTTGTGTCCTAACATGATCCCATCCTAGATCATGAGATGCCTTTTCTACCAATTGAGCTTTAGATTAGTTTCTCCACATCTCTTTAACACCTTCTCTAAATGGTCTAGTGCTTGTTTAAAATCTAGCCCATGTGTAGAAAAATCATCCATAAATACTTCAAAACCATTTCCTATTTTTTTTTAGAAGATGCTAAGTACAAGTCTCTAGAAGGTGGCTAGTGCATTGCAAAGGCATCTACTTGTAGGCAAACATTCCCCATTGACTGGTGAACATTGTCATCTCTTAGTCTTCATGTGCAATGCAATTCTAATTATATCTATTGTACCCATCCAAAAAACTATAATACTCATGTCCTAGAATAGTGTCTAGGACTTGGTCAACAAATGGCAAAGGAAAATGCTCCTTGAATGTAGAAGAATTCAATAATCAAAAGTTGATGCACACTTACCACTTATCTCCCTTCTTTGGAACTATCACCAAAGGATTGACCCATTCACTATCCACAATAGAATATATGAATCTAGCCTTTAGTAAGTTTTCCAACTCTTGCTTGACTACCTCTTTAAGTTTTGTGTTAAACCTTCTTTGTGGTTGGCATCATGGTTTTACTGTAGGATCAATATATATCTGATGTTACAAATTCTTGGATCAATTCCTATGATCTCATCCTAAGATCATGCAAATTCTATTGGCCACTTGTTAGCTACTTCCAATAGCTTCTACTTTTGTTCTTTGTCCAAATTAGCATTCATTATGACCAACTTTTGATTATTCAGAAAAGCATATTCAAGTGCTACCGGTTGGACCTTTAATTCCAATAGTTTTGGCTCAACTTGATCTTGGATCTTTAGTTGTTCCCATTCTTCTTCTTCTTCTTGACCTTCATGTGAGTAGGGATGTTTTCTTCATAGTTGTTCTAGTTTATCCACTTCTCCTACATAGGCACTTATGATTTGATTTATTGGTTCCATGTATATTTCTAATTCAACTTCCTTGTCTATAATTAGCCACTAGGTGCCTTCTTGTTGGGTGACTGTTGCATACAAGCACTTCTACACACACATTTCTTCTACACATTTGTTGCATGTTGTATTATATTCTTGTTTGATTGTCCATATCTTCTACACACAACTACACCCATTACCATTATATGTGATACATGGAACTTTATATCTCTAAATGATTCCTACTTCATCTTCCTTGGAAATTTCTAAGGAAAAATATTGAATACCAAGCTTAACATTGACAATGCTAAGCTAAGCTCTTCCCATTATGATTGGGAATTTCCCTTATTTTTACCTACATGAATAACCAGGAAATGAACAAGGTGGGACCAGCCACTGATGGTTGTGATCACATCATCCACTTGTCCTAATGGAACTATGATCGACTAGTCTACAAGCTCTAACTGAATGTTACTCTTCTTCAATGATGGAAGGTTCCAAGCCTAGTACATATCTTGCAATATTAGGTTCACTCTTAGCCTAGAATCAAGTAGATCCTTCCATGGCTTTTTTCCTACTACTTGAAGGTACACCAAGGGATTTCTTGGATCTGTTCTTTTCTGAGGAAGTGTTTGTACCTTAATCCAGTGAGTAATGGTTTGTGTCAACATGATAGTTGTCACGTTTGTAGTTAACAAAGATGGAAGATTTTCATTTGTAGGAGGATTGGATGTGGATGGAGTGGAAATATATGTGTTTCCCATCCTTCGAACCTTCTCTAAACTTATTCAAAAGAATAGTCATTTCCTGGATTGTGGTTCCTACATGGTTACTACCTTAATTGCATTTTTCTATTATGGTTGTTATGGTAATTCCCCTTGCATTACAAGTGGTGGCACATATGGCAAAGGATTTGGATGTTGAGTTAGTGAACCAACCGCTTGCAGATGTATATATGGGTTGGAGTTTGTCCTTGGTGGTGTAGGTCTATGATACTTCAGTGGATAGTATTATGGAGCTTGGATTGCTGCATTACTTGGAGAGATTAGATGTTGAACATAGTATCCATATGGGTCTAGTTCCTATATGGGTATTATTGTTGTGGTGGTAGCATTGCTCAAGATTGGGGTTGTTGCCACTACTAATGATATTATTCCTATGGCTACAGATATGCTCCACTAGGGTAGTAAGCTAGTTCAAAAGTTTGTCAGTAGATACGTTGAGGATAAGGTAACCTTCTGGGCATTTATTTTTTGATGAATCTTGGGTTTAGTTCATATGCCCCTATTTCTTACAAATGTACCATAATTGGGCAGCACCCCTTAGGGTGGTCATATTGGCACACAGTACAACCTTCTTCCTCATCTGAGCTCATACCTGAATAGTCAACCACTGAAGCTACTCTTTCTTTTTGTCCAAAGTCTCTTTTCTTCTTCTTTCCCTTGCCCTTGACAAGGGCTTGCTCAGTTCTCTCCTCCACAATTTTTAGAGCTATTGCAAACTTTTCATCTACTAAGTCCCATATTTTTTCTACCTTTGATGCAATATTAGTTATAGATTTCTAAATAGATAACGTTTTTTCTATACTACCTCATCCAAGGTTTCTTCCTCTTGTGGATCGCATATTCGTGCATCCCTCTTTCAAATTAATGAATTTCCATTATATTCTTTAGCTAACTCTTTCTTCTTAAGTTCTCCTTCCTCCTTTGCTACTTGATTAATTAATTGTTGAATCCAATGGGTGGTCATCTCTAATAGTCATCCTTGGGCATAAACCCCAAGGGTCTCTGTAGTCTTGATCCTCAACACATTTACTATGTGCCTTAGTCGTTCCTTTTGTGAGAATCTATGGCCTAGGCATCTATGCAATAAGGAATAATACCTACCCATTGCTGCATTAAGGGATTCATGGGTCCCTTGCTTCCATCCTTGGGTCTTCTTTCTTAAGTTTAACACTCAAGAGTAATTCTAATATTTATCATTGAAGAGTTTCAGCATGGTACTCCATCTTTGAATTAATTCCAATTCCAATGAC
This sequence comes from Gnetum montanum, assembly GCA_015680685.1. Classification (NCBI taxonomy): domain Eukaryota; kingdom Viridiplantae; phylum Streptophyta; class Gnetopsida; order Gnetales; family Gnetaceae; genus Gnetum; species Gnetum montanum. Next base: position 183,213 of record MNCI01006995.1, on the reverse strand, counting down.
TTGTACCAACTTTCAACTTCTTTAACGAGTGTTCTAGGGAATAACTTGAGTTTTTTCCAATTACTTTCTATGTTTTATAGGACGTAGGCATTGTGGAATGCTTGATGGTGATGTTGTGGATCTACATTATATCCACCTTCAAATATATATGAATGTTATTCATATCAAGCTGCTTAATAAGGCTATCGCTTACATGCCTAGTTGAGATATAAACTGCTTTCCTAATATTGATCATGCTTCGAGTGGCCAATAAGGGTTCTTCATGGCAGTTGGATTCATAGGCTCTATTGTAGTGGTGACCTCTTTTGTGTTCATAATGCTCCCTTTCATCACATCTAATTCTTTCTCTTCTTCTTTCATAATCATCCTCTTCACTATCAGAATGTCTTCTTTGATACTCCTATCTCTCACCACCCCTTTGTCTGTCTCTATCAAGGTCTCTATATCAATGTTCCTTCTTGTTAGACTCTATAGATGAGCGTGAGGAGGTGGAGGAAGCAGTGGGAGAATGATGTTGGCTTATTCTCCTTTGGTAACTCCTTGATTTAATCTCCTTCAACTCGTTAAAAGCTCTAGGCCTTGAGCTTTGCCTATGTCTTAAGTCTTTTGCATTCCTTCCAAGGTCCTCTGCAAGAGTTGACCTTAGCTTGGTGTTGACAAGATCTTCAATATGTATGATTGGTGTGTGTGAGTGGGATCTCTAAAATTGATAGAACTTGTCAGCTTGGAATGAACTATCCTTCATTTCTTCCAGGACAACTATCTGAGAGGCTCTCTTCCCCTTCTCTTATTCGTGTTGAGCTTCCATAAGGACATCCCTTTATGTTTGGGTCTTTGTTGGTTGATATAACCTAGCCATGTTCTTTGTGACTCTATATTTATCTTGTTCATGACTTAGATTGGCCTTCTTAAGGGCTACTTCAAGCATGAGTGGTATGGAATGCTCTAGTAGTAAGATTATGTTGCCTTGCATGGCCCTCCATCTAAGTTGTTCATCTTGATGAAGGATGAACATAAAATCTAGATAATATGGATCATCATGAGCATATGAAACCCTTATTTGTGTTGACGCACTCCAGTCCTCATCATCATGGTTTCTATCATGACTCCTCTTTAATTCTCCTACAAGTGGCATTTTGTCCTTTTGTGTTGAAGCCATGTTGTGATTTTGACTATTGGTTAAGTATGTGTTTGTTTAAATTGTTTTAAAGAATTATGAAGATTAACTTTTAATTCCGAATACAACGAACTTTGTGAAATCAACTACTTAGCACACATTGACTATCCTTAGCAATGGCACCAATGATGAGTGGAGCAATCCAACACCCAACCATACAAGTTACGGCTGTTCACACATAACTCGATTGTGATCCGTGGATAGACAATGTTGATATGCTAGTAATTGAGTTAAGCTCACAATAGATGTCTTTCCACTTCAAGCTAGTAAAGTCTAAGTGTATGGTTTAGCTTACAGTGAGACATATGATAGTTGATGTTGATAGGCCCCTAATACTCCTAAGTGTAGACATGATAAAGATGAAAGTAGGTACTAAGTCTAAGTAAGAACAAGTAAGTAAAGCTACTTTAGCCTATGGCGATGCATAACTATTCTTGATTTACCAAACATGTCTTAGGCTTATGTAATGATCACTGGGATTACCAAGGATTACGCCACTAGGCGAACTAAATGATAATACTACTGGGATTACCAAATGATCACACTTAACGCTCAAGATCTGTCATATCTATCCCACTTACTATCAGCAAGTAAAAATAACATGCTTTGGAAAAGTAAAGTGTTACACTAGTAAAGCAGTAAAGTAGCAAACATTAAACTAGGTAAGTAATAAACATTATGCTAAGTAAAAATAGCAAACTAGGAGAACGCTGCAATGGTGGGAAATAGCTTTGATCTTTATTTCTGTTCACAACTTATGCTCAAGTACAAACTGCTTAAACAAAGATTCCGTTCAACTATGACACACCACACTACGAGCATTCACACTTCTAATCACTACGCCTAAATTCAAGAAATGAAACTACAAGAGTTTAGTTACTATGGAACTCAAAAGTGAGCAAATTGCACACCTAAGTGTTGTATTTATAGGGTCGCATACATAATATCAACGATGATGTAACATGTGCTACAATATTGTATTAACAACATCGTTGCTACAATATCACAATGCATCAAATTTTGGATTTATCACCTTCCTTCAAGGTACATTTTGTTAAACATGAGTAAAAGAAAAGGGTGGGCTAACTATTGAAACATTACCATAAAAAATCATTGCATGATCTACAACATCTGTAGAAAAAACTTTAGTAGAATCTACAACATTTGTAAAACAAACCTTAGTGATGTTTATAGTAGTTTGATGCTAACACACTTACATAACCTTTTTTGGTAGCATAAAAAGATATGAATCAAACATATGACCTTCTCAATGGCAATAATAACGTGACTTTGGAAAATTGTAATAAATAACCTTATGCACATAATTAATTTTGCTAGAATATGCAAAAGAATTTCTTGCTTAAGCAAATCAAGATCCACCTTAATCATATATTGAAGTTGTAGATAGAATTTTAAAATGCTTGATTGGCCAAATTCAAGAAACAATATCCCTTTCCACTTTTTCAACAAAATTTGGCAATTGAACAAAATTAGAAACCTTTCGAAATTTAGGAGATGCTAGATTAAAAAAGGAAGTCCACTTTCAAGTAATTAATAACATTGCATGATTAATCCAAATAGATCTGTTAGAGAAGTATCAAATCCACTAAAAAAAAACAAATTCAGTGAAGAAACATCATATCCATAAAAAAATACATACATATGAACATAAATATGAGTTCTCGGAATGCTACAAAGGTTAACATCAAATGACAAAGTGATGGTAGTGTAAAATTTGTACCATCATTTTCCAACAAATCAAGCTTTTTTACAAATATTAGCATTTTTGTTATAACTTTCTGCCTTAAAGCTTTTCTCCATTTCATCCTATATCTTGTATCCTTTTTATACATTGAAAAGGATGTAAATGTTGTTCAAACTAAATGTGATTAAAATTAATACAATACTAACAATTAATTTTCTTCTTCATTGGTCATAATCTAAGTAGACAACCATAAAATAGCTTCTCCATGTTTTTAATGTTTTCTACTCAATTTCAAACATGTAATGTAAGGTAAAGTTTTTACGTAGACAACCCTAAAATAACTTCTTCATGTTTTTAATGTTTTCTACTCAATTTCAAACATGTAATGTAAGCTAAAGTTCCTACTTATTATTCATTTTTTTACTAAAGTGGAATCGGACACCCATAAAATTAGGTATAGAGTTATCTATCTATAATTTCATCTCAGTTCTATGTTTTATATTATATATTCTGCTGGCCGCCCCAAGAGGATCTTATCCATCAGCAAATTTGAAGATGGAGCTAATGTTAAGACATTAAACGCCGTTATTTTTCACAAGTAAATTCTTTAAAAAGAAATTTCTTCAATCCTATACATGGCTATGTTTTATCATGGTAGTGCCCACAGCCCCGTTTATTAAATCAGCTGTGATGCCACCAAACAAAACGGAACACAACACACACGCAAGGAAAGGCCTCAGATGTCAGAGGTCATGTCATGGGCTAATAATATGAGATCACCATGATGGCAAGGTACGGTACCACAGCTCTAACGGGGAGTACGCCCTAACTACAAAACATAACCACCACGGATAATGTGTATGATGATGAAAATGGTGGTTTCAAATCACCCAACTTACACACGACTGTAGCACATTTCACTTTTCATAGCTCATCACGTACGTTATCAGTGGCCATAGAAAGAGTGCAAACACCATCGCATGTACCCATGATAAGAGGTGTGGTGACCAGACCTACGATTTGACGCTTTTATAGACGTTTTTCGTTTTTCAACCCGTATTATACGTTTTATTTTTTTCTATAAAATATATGAAATTACCTTGTATACAGGTAAAATACTATATTTTATAAAAATAAACGTATATATCCGGTTTCTTAAATCCTCAAGTTCCAACCCTGGCGATGATCATATAAGCACAAACATCTCCCCTTGAGTGGTTGAAAATACTTATTTTTACAAGATTAAGACTTTTCCGTCCAATGAAAAGTGCAACTCTTGCAAGGCATCTGTTCCTGAAAACAGAGGTGTGGTGAACATTTAGGCACCCTCGTAGAAATACCATTTAGTTTAATATTTTAGAGAATCAGGCCCCTAAGCCCTTCCATATTATAGGTAATCTCGGCATCTGGGCCGAAACTATATTGACTGTCAGAAAAACAATATAAATAAAAAGTAACTGCTCAAGCAGTGAACCAAGTATCATCTTTAATGTACCATCAAAATATTTAATGCAAATTCAGGTCATTTTAAAAAAAATTAAGGTGGTTACTAGCAAAATTTCTTCCAAAGTAGAGCCGTTCCTGTAAAGAGTCCATACATTGTAACAATGGTTCTTTCTAGTTGTGAAATATGGGAACTCGTGAGAAACATATCGAGAGACAAATCGGTAGAGCTCAGCGGTAGCGCATTACCTGTTTGTAAACCCACCATGCTTTCCCAACCAAAAACAAAAAGCAATCAAAAGCTTCAAAAGAAAAACACAGCTTGAACATGCCAACATCACAAACTAATTCCAATTCAAAAGACAAATTACTTCAAGGTAACCTAGAAAGAACAGAACTATATATATCAAAACATACAGTCAACGTACAAAAACTCAAGATAACCTCTGAATGTATTTCAAAACTGAGACACTAAGGAATTTCAAACTCATTTTTGCAAGACAGCCAACTGCAAGGAACCTGCACCAATCAATAGCAGGAAATGAGCTACAGAAGTGGATGCAAAATCGTTGGCAAATTATTCTGCCTCGCAACATCCAGCTTTTGTAACTCACTGCCACACAAAAAAGTTCACCTACAAAACAATTACAACTAATAATAAAAGATTGACTAGAGACCTCACATGTAAATAGTAGCGATCCTCAATTGGCTCAGATAAATGAACCGCAAAAAAAATGCATGTTCATGCTGCTGTGGAAACGCTTGCATAACACAGGCAGTATTTTTGCATTATAATATGAACCAATCCAAATTTAGATTCAGACTCTATTAATAAATTTCTTTCTAATCAGCACCGTTTTGCAAAAGTTGGCTCACACCAGCCCTTCTAGGTTGCCTTGCATTACCACCACTTCCAAAGCTTCCTCGACCACCAGATCCCCTGCCACTGTTGGAATATGATCTAACAGCATCTGCCCCGCTTCTTACATAACCACGAACACCAAATGCCCGACCTCTTGGCCCCTCCCCTTGAAATGTCCTTCCCCGACCACCTCTTCCTGAACACAGTTTTGTTTCATTGATTTTAGTACAAGAAAGGCAACAAATACAAATTCCAACTAAAAGACCCTTTTAAAAAGTACATATAAAATACACTTACTTCCACGTGGACCACTGCTAGTATTCCTCTTTTCTTCCACATGAATTTGTTTACCCCCAAAAGCTATTGGGGATGCCTGCAACCATATTTTAGAAGTTTCAGGCAAACTTAAATAACTCAACATCATGAAGAAAAAAATTGCAGCAATATGAAAATTCAGAGTGCCCTCTAAAATCTCTTATTTTATAAAGGTGTTTTTTAACATTAAGGTCTTCCTCTAGGATGTGGCATCTAGCATCTATGTATTAACAATCCTCAATGTTCCTACTGTAATGTTGAAGAAATATTCCAACGCACATTTTGGAATTGCAAAGTTACTATCTCAGGTCTTCTTTGGGATGGGTATCTCAGCTTCAACTAGGATACCTACTCTAGGGGATGTTGCTATAAGTTTAATTTTTATTGGAAATCTTGAAGTTTAGAAACAACAGAATTTTTTTAACAGCACTGAGTTTTTCACTATCTCCCAGGTTCAAGCTTGTTTCCTCACTATACCTCACTTTCATCCACCATCTACTTAATGAATATATTTATAAAATGTGAAGAATGGCTTCTCTTCTTAAAAGCTGTGAGGAAGGTCCACCTTTGTTATGTAACAAATCTTGCTTTCCTCTTTTTAAAAAAACAAAAAAAATCCAACCAACCAAGAAAGAAAGAAACTCAGCATACCGCAACAGCATCTTGAACAGAAGATGAGTCCTCAAAATCAATGAATGCATAGCAAATTCCAGAATCCTGCACACATGTAACACACTTTAATAAGCTAGTTTAATATGCCCAACTTCATTGACATTCTGAGAGTTTTTTCCAGCATGCTTAGGGTTGACTCCTCAGACCACAAAGGATTCCAGTTGATCGGACCTAAGCATATGTCTTTAGTTTTGTAAGTCAATATGGGCCATGCATCATGCCTACCCCATGTAGTTGGGATAAGCTAGGATCACGATGACAATGATGATGATGGGCAACACATCATAAGACACTAAATCTGACAGTACTTATAGTGGCTATGTGGCTGTACGTGTGCACGGCACATCTCAAAAAACCAGTGAGATTGATCTTTCATGATTGCTAAAAAACAGTAAAACGATAAGCCCTTGTAAATTGTTTCTAAAGCAATGGAAATCATAACCGTTTGTTAACATTGGATCTTCGTCTCAAAACAATTGTAACTATTCTATTCTATTCTATAAAGTTTTGATCTGTTTAATTTAATTATTACAAGGGTTCTATTTTAACTTTTTAAATAAGGCAACTATAAGATATACATACCAGTGTACTTCAGTTCTGCCTTTTTTAGTTTTTATCTAAGAATATTTTCCTATTAGTAAATGTTTAGTTGAAAATGTGTTTTTTATGGTTGCTATGAGAGAACCTGGAGTGCAGATCAAACCTTTCGGCTAACAACTGTAACACCACCAGATTTAATTTTCCCAAATTTCTTAAACTCTTGTTCCAAATCGGATGACGCAACAGTGGAAGGAAGATTTCCAATGTACACTGATCGAACATCCCCTGCAAAAACAAACTGCATTCAGTGAGTGACTAAAATATGCACTTATCTTGTAGGACGTTAAAAAAATCATAAACCAACTTTTATAACCTTCACTCTCAGCACCAGCAGTATCTTCCGTTAAGTTATGCTGAACTTCGTCTGTGGTTGCAGAAGAATGAACATGTGGCTGAGAAGGCTGTGATAAAGGATATCTTTCTGGAGTTGCAGCAACCATTCTGGCTGGGGTGATTTGGTGCGATTGGGCAGCTGCAGAAGCCCGCACCTTCAAAATCATGTGTTTTGGTCAGAAAAAAACAAGGCATATGCCCTACAAATATAAAACGCTAAAAATAACTGAAGTTATCGAATATGAAGATTAGACTATTCTACAGGACTTACAATTGATGCATATGTGTGTTTCGCAGGCTCCCCTATGTTCTCTTCAACTGTTAACGGAGCTTCTGAGGGCTCAGGTGAAATAACTGATTGTGTAACAACGACAGGTATCTCAGTTGGAATTTGATTGAATTGATTTTCAATCACAGAAATCTCTTGGTGATCTACATTTTCATACTCTTCACCACTGGCTTCTTCATCCGCAACAGTATTGGCCATTTCCCTTTGAACTTCAGCAATTGGAGATACCGGCTCTGGTTCTGCAATATAAACATTTAAAAATCCAAAATAGATTTTTCACATCAAAATATATTACATTTGAAACATAAACACCCGAAATTACAAATGTCCGATATAGCTTGTTTCCATGAACAAAATCAGTATGAATAATAGTGCACAGGAAATTACCAGGACCGGGCACTGGTGGTGATTTTAAATATGAATCATTATCACCATTCGCTGTATGTTCCCCTTGGCTCTGTTGATATGATGAATCCTCAATGTATCTAAAGATATCGTTGCGTACATAATATCCATTATCCTGAGGTGCTAGAAAAAACGTCTGAACAAAATTCTTCCTGAAATCTACGTCCTTCCTCTGAATGGTACCAGTGACCATTACCATGATACCATCACCTAGTGAATTTTGTGCATCAGCAGATTTGATCTCTATCACAGAACTAGTGTAGTTTAAAGACATAACACATTTATGAATTTCCTGCAGAATAACATATCATAATAAGAACAAGTTCTTATTAGCTGACTACATTCAAAAACAAGTACAAAAAGTGTTTATACGTACGATGGCACTCAACAACAAAGCAGTAAACAACATCATCATTATTAAAGAAAATGTTGTAAATTTGATGTTTCAACAAAATACCTTTTAAATGGTAAAAATAAAAACATGTGAAATTTTCATAGACATGAAAGCTCAAGTGATAATACAATGGTCTTGCAAGAATGGAAGTACACTGCATTCAGTTCATACAAATAACTAGATGGAAGAGAGAAAAATCCGGAACTCCTTTAAGTAAAACATACAAATAGCATTTCTAATGTTGGGTGGATGCATAGGCCCATTTCTCTTGCTCTTATTGTCAACAACTTTAAAATGGTCCTTAGAATAGTTCATGACATTGTTACTAAAATATTAATTAAAAACACAAAGTTGAGGGTTCATCCCAAAAGTGTGACGGTTTCTTGGAAACACTGGACCATAACTTATAAAAGACCGGTTTCAAACTTGTCGACCATACAAAATGTCAACAGATAACAATCAACTTACCGTGGGAACAGATAAGAATCTTTCTGCAGCAATGATCAGAATAAGTCATTAAAAAAGGTCAATTCAGCCTTCACAAACTTTTTGGGCCTGCTGCATGCCATCCTGGAAATGAACGTTTTTTGCCCTTCGAATGTAGTAAACGGGGGAAGCATAACCTAATGATGAGTAAAAAACAGATGCAAATCTAGAAAAAAACAAGATTTCCCCATTAAACCCACATGAACATGGGAACATCCATAACGGCCTTTATGCATATTTTCGTATAGGGTACGCGTTTATACGCTACAGACTTTCCAACGTGGGATTACCGGCGGAATTGAATATGACGGTTCAAGAAAACGACATCACAAACGCAGTTAAACTTTCGAGAAAGTAAAAACGTGATAGAAAAATGTTTCGACCTACACAAACTCGAGCGCTAGGTTTTCGACAAGACTGCTGCATTAAGTTCAAAGTCTGGGACATCGACGGGCCTGATGCCTTGCATTAATTTAAAACCCCATAAGAAAAACACAAAGAAAAAGCAGAAAATGAAATTAGTATATCCCACCCCGCTCAAATAAGTGAGGAAAAAAAGCGCCCTGAAAGCAGTAAGAGTCTATGAGTGAAGCATAGCATACCATCATGCCAGTGGCAATTTCATGGCTGTTGACATCCACGCGTTGCATGACGCTGATGTCATTGTAAAACTGATGCACGTACTCTGGTTGCTGCTGCAACACTTGGTAATACTGCCTCACAAAATAGGTTCCTACCTGCAAAACCCCAGCCCATCCATATCATTGAAACCAAACTAAAACACAAAAAAATAACTCACTTTCCTTGCGTGGATCAGACAAAACTCATTGTAACCAACAAGTATTAACTTTTACCTGCAAAGGGGGCATTGCAGAATGTTGAGACGCCATCTCTCTGTAAACAGAAAAAAAAAACACAAACCAAAACCCTCAGAAAATAAACCCTAAAATACAAAACAAAGAAAAACCTAGCGCTGCAGATCACCCAGCAAAGAACCGAAAAGTATTTTTTAAAAAAACCGCAAACACAATCACAAACACAAAACATACAGAAGAAGATCAGCCACACACATACAGCCGAACGAATGCGTAGCGGAATCCGAAAGAACAATGTAAAGCCATATCAAAAACCAAAATCACAACAAAAACAAACAAACCCAGCAACAACAACAAACGACACAACGGAGCAGAAGAGAGCCAAACAATTAAGAGGGAAAAAAACAAACAAAAATCACGCAGACAAAGATTTGAGATGGGCGGAAAACCGGTTCAAACGATGGGTGGGCTGTGGCCGTTACAAACCTAACCTACTCTGCCACCACAAAATGGATGGATCTGCCGCAGCACCACCTTCACAGCAGCAGCAGCAGCAACAACGAAAGCAACAAGATTTGCAGATTGAATGATGCAACGATAGATCGCAGATTTACAGCAACCGGATATGAGAAAGATGATCGCTTAAACGTAAAAGCACATCCCAAGTGCAATCCACATGCAAGTGGAAATGCAAATGCCTGCGCAATAACAACAATAATACCAATGGAGTAGAGTGGAGTGGAGGAGAGTAGAGGTGAGGTGGGGTGAGGGTGCCACCGGAATTGCGAGTTAAGGAAAAAAGGGGTGTCTCATATAACATGTGGTGTGGTGTACCCCACCCCCACAAACAAAGCACGTACCATAATCCTACACTAACCTGCGCTCATGTGGTTTTTTAGTTAGAAAATAAAAAGTGAAGGAAAATAAATTCGACAGGGCATGAACATAAGGTCATGGGGTAATGATGCTTCTTCGGAAACTTTGAGCCAGCGAAAGCCTTACGTGTGAGTGCAAGCCTGTCCGCTGACGTTCTTGTAATGGTAATGATGATAAACACTTTTTAATAAGGGTAAGTGTAGCACATACGGGTTTATTGCATGGGTTAAAACACTTAATTTTTGAGTTAGTAGGTTGTGGGTTCAACTCTTGTAATTATAAATAGGAGTTGTGTTATGATATGTATTTAGAAGCTCCAAGTTATAGATTTAATTCTGAGTTACATCTATTCTACTATACTATATGATTTGGAGCCTCAATGCTCATCCCAAGGTCCCCACAAGGGTTGGTATATGAGTGAAAGCATAATCGCTTTTTAAGTGGATATGCCTAAGCTTGAAACCACATCTTCCAACTTTGAAAACAAGTACCTTACCATCACTTCAAAGTATGGTACTATATGATTTGGAGCCTCAATGCTCATCCCAAGGTCCCCACAAGGGTTGGTATATGAATGAAAGCATAATCTCTTTTTAAGTGGATATGCCTAAGCTTGAAACCACATCTTCCAACTTTGAAAACAAGTACCTTACCATCACTTCAAAGTATGGTCCCTAGCAATTTTTTACAGGGACATTAATTTATTACATTAAAAAACCTTATAAGATGTCTACTTAATTTAAATGAATTTTACAAAAAAAAAAGTAGTTGATGTTATAAACAACAATTATTTATTACATGTGGTTAAAACTTTGAAGTCTTGTATTTGTTTATATATGCTTTGAAACATAATCCATTGGTGGAGTGGGAGATGGTGGTGTCAAACCTTGAAAAAAATATTAATAATGAGCAAAGAAATTTCAAATTACATCACAAGCTTTTGGGAAGGGGGGGGGGGGGGGGGGGGGGGGGGTGAGCGAGGGTGTTAGATCCCAAAAAAATATATTAAAAAAATTAGATTTAGAGTACACAAGCACAGAAGTAGACGAGAAACTCCAAAACAACAAAAAGGAAAGGCCCAATGGTTTTGGGGATGCCTTTTTAGGTTTTTATCTTTGTAACCAATCCTAAAAAATCTCCCCTTTGGGGTAGGAAAAGGATCAAACCTTACCCTTGTTTAGAAGTGCCCAAAAGGTTTTCACTTCCTATTAAAGACCATTTTGTTAATAAAAAAGAAAACTATAGAGAGAAACTATAAAAAAGAATTCAGCTAAAGCATGAGCTACTGAATGATGTCATCTTATATTAACAAATGAAGAAAATTAGTTGAATCTCTATAAGAAAACTCTATTTTTTTTCTAACCCCTACAAGCTATGTGCCCACCACACCCACATCCACCACCACCAACACCCCCCCACCCCAAAACACACCTTTCTACCTTCTACTAAAAACTTCTCAATGTTGCTTTTTTGTATTCCTCAAAAGTCAACAACCTCTTTCCAAAAATTCTTTATGTGCTATTCTAACTTTAGTCTCTACCCATCACGAGTTGTTGTGCAATCTTTCTACGAAAACTTCATCACAACCAACCTTGTTCTTTGCTCATTACAACCTATGCACACATTCGTGCTCTCTAACAAATCTAATTTGCCTAATCTTACCTTACTTTCTATTAGGATTACTCCATGAGATCTAATCCTCTCTACCCATCACAACCTATGTGCCCAATATGATCTTGCTCTTTGCCAAATTTGCTCTACCCAATCTGATCCTACTCTTTGTCGAATTTGCTTCATGCAATTTCACCCTACTCTCTACTTATGATAGTATGTAGTTTTAGGTAATTGTCATTTGAACTCTTTATATTTTGTTTTTCTATGCCAAATTTGCTTAGCTTGATTTGACTTTACTCTTTGCCAAATCTACTTTGTGAGATAAATTAGTTTATTTATCCTCTACTTTGCAATTTTAGTTTTCTATTTTTTGCCAAATCTATGGATCTCACTCTATTTTTTGTCAAATCTACTTTGGGCACTGTAACCTTGCTCTTTACTCATCATAGCCTACTCTCCATCAAATCTAATTCTACTCTATGCTTATCAAAGCTTGGTGTTTGAGGTATTTTGTCATCAATTTCTAGTATTTGGTGATCACAACATGCTTATGACAATTTGCACTTAGAGGTAATTGCCCTTTTTGCTTTTTATATTTTATTTTTCTTTGCTAAATTTTCTTGGCTTAATTTAACTATGTTCTTTGCCAAATTTGCTCTGTGGGTAACTTAGTATATTATTTTCTTTTATTTGCAATTTTTGCTTTTCAATTTTAGTTTTTTGATTTTTGGCAAATCTGCAAATCTCACCCTATTCTTTGTCAAACCTGCATTAGGGGATTTGACCCTGCTCTTTGCTCATCATAGCCTGCTCTCCAGTAGATCTAACTCTACTCTCTACTTAGCAAAGCCTGGTGTTTGAAATATTTTATCATCTTTTGTTCTTTTAATTTTAGTTTACTCTCTTTTTTTTATTTCAAATTTTGTTATTTTTTAATGTTTGTTATTTGCTCATCACAATATCCTATTTTCCATTTCAAATAACAAAAGTATTAAATGTCAAGTTTTTTCAATCATTGATGATTATCTAACATGTGACAGTTGTTTTCCATTTCACTTTTAAAATTTTCTCCAAATGCTATATCAAATTGACAATTATTAATATCTTGACATGTGATAATTGTTTTGCATTCAAGATTATTTTCTACTTTTTTTATTCATTGTGATCCACTATTTACATTTGATATGTCCTTGCTCTCTACTCATCATAGCTAATACCTAAAACAATAAGTTTTACTATTTGCATTTGACATGCAATAATTCTTTTACATTTTACCTACTATTTACAATTTTCACTATTTACTATTTCATGTTGCAATTTCTATAGGATCTAATCCTGCTCTTTGCTTGTCATAGCCTGTACTTTGCTAGATTTGATCTTGCTTTAGTGAATAAAAATCTTTAACAAAATTTATTGATACATCACCTAGCGTTGCTAGCTATATTTTGTAGTTTTAATCCCTCAAAATTCATGGGATATTGATAAGCGACGAGGTACCCCTACACTCAACTATACGAATATGAGCGTTCACGCACGATCCAGTTGAACTCCATGGACAGGCTAGTCATGGTATCTAGATAGTTACGCATTGATCGTAGTTCATTATCTTCCCACCTGGACTAGTATTTTCTTTGTCACGTATGGTTTAGTCCAAAGTGAGGCATATGATGTGATCCTAAACTAGTGCTACTCCTAGAGACAATGGAAAATAATCTTAATTAAACTAATGAGTAATAGGAAATGAGTCTAAGCTAGCCTAAGTGTGATGAGCATCCGTTCATTTATCATCCGTACACATCTTGGACCTCGTGCACGACTACTACTGGGATTTCCCNTCCGTACACATCTTGGACCTCGTGCACGACTACTACTGGGATTGCCCAATGTAGATCCTAGGTACGCTATTGGGTTACCAAGTAGTCACACTTAAATGCTCGTAATTAAGTTGTACTCATTCCGCATTTAACAACAAGAATAGTAAATGATGATAAAAAAATATTAACTAAGAAAACAATAAATGCCAATAACAATTAACAATAATAATTAAACAATTAAAACTAAGTGAATGCTGCAATGATGAAGTAATCTCGATCTTTATTTCCGGTCATGTGCATGTCCAAATACGTCACACTCGAATAAAGTTGTCATACAATTACAAGCATCACACTGCGGGCATGCACTTGGGAAAATAATCTAACTCCTACAGAAACAAAATGCAAGGGCTTCGCTACAACTACTCAAAAAGATGCCTAAATGAGGCGGAAGGCCCTCTTATTTATAGGTTGGGATAGGTGGCTACGTAAACGGGGCCACGTTGATGCAGGAAGGCTACGTCAACGGGGCCCCGTATATGCGACCTAGTCGACGCATTGACTATATAGCACTTCATCATACCCCCATGATTGAGTAAAAACTCATCCTTGAGTCAAAGAAAGTGAGGAACAAGCTCAATTAAATACACAGTGGATAGGTATGGGATTATTGATTAACTAGAAATTTATTCGTGCCGCAGTGGATATGAAAAAATTGGGACACAGACACAAAATGACAAAATTTGTGGAACTCATGGGGTTCCCAGTAGTGGTGGCTCACCCATGGGTGCCTTTCCTTTGTTCTATGTGATAGGCTTCTGAGATTGAGTCATGGTCTGTTAGGTCCTATTATCGAACCCCTATTATCGAAACCCTGATACAAGACACTAGGTCTAACTCCTGTTATCGGACCCCCAATATTGGACCTACGTTAATTAGGCTGCGTCGATAGGGCCCCATTGACACATCCATTCATGCGTTTACGTGACCTTGTTTACGCAGCATCTATTCTAGCCTATAAATAAGTGTGCTTCTGCCACACTTAGGTATATTTTGGGTTAATTGTAGGGAAGCTCTTGTAATTTGTTTCCATAGGAGTTAGATTATTCTTTGAAGTGCATGTGATGCTTGTAATTGTATAGAACCTTTATTCGAGTGTGACGTACTTGGACACGCACATGATCGACAATAAAGATCGAGATTACTTCATCATTGCAGCATTCACTTAGTTTTTATTATTTAATTGTTATTTTTATTTATTTTTTTCTTAGTTAATGTTTCTTTACCTTCATTTACTATTCTTGTTGTTAACTGTGAAATGAGTACGACTTAATCATGAGCGTTTAAGTGTGACTACTTGGTAACCTAGTAGCGTACCTAGGATCTATGCTTGGTAATCCCAGTAGTAGTTATGCATGAGGTCCAAGATGTGTACGAATGATTAAGGAAAGGATGCTCATCACACCTAGGCTAGCTTAGACTTCACTTCCTATGGCTTATTAGTTTAATCAAGATTATTTTCCATTGTCTTTAGGAGTAGCATAGTTTAGGATCACATCATACACCTCACTCTGGACTAAACCATACGTGACAAAGCAAATACTAGTCTAGGTGGGAAGATAGCGAACTATGATCAATGTGTAACTATCTAGGTACCACAACTAGCCTGTTCATGAAGTTTGGTTAGATCATGCGTGAACGCTCGTATTCGTATGGTTGAGTGTAGGGGTACCTCACCACTCATCATTGGCGCCGTTGCCGGGGACGGTGCTAGTTATCTAGATTAGTTACTATTGGCATATTTTGGCCATTTCATGGAACAGGTTGGTATGATAAAATTGATTAAAGGTTTTTGCAGTTTTTAGTACTCTCTTATTCATAGTTGGAGAAGTGGCAAGAATTCCACAAACTATTAACTATGTTTTCTCACTAAATTCATAAGGGAGCTTTTAAAGATCCATTGCAAAGCAATTTTAGATGCTGAAAAATTGGGGGAAAGGCTATAAAATATTAAGAAAATGCATATAGAATGCTTTACTCTGTCAGAATAAACAAAATTTCAGGTTGTGGATAAAGAGAAATAGAATCTAAATTTAAAGAAGAAAGAAATGAAGAATCAAAGTAACTGCAATTGATGGTAAACTAGGCATTAGAAATTTCAGTAGTCTTCATGAAGCTATTTGTTCATGTGCCCTGTATATAAAGTGCAGAACAAAAAGAAGAAGAGAGAAAAAGAATAAGAGTTAAAATGCAATTAGCAGTATATACAAGAATTGAGAATTGAATGTCATAGTAATGTTTATTAAATTTTTTTTAACAGCAAAAGTAGAGACACTGGCAAAAGGCAATTTGTCAAACACTTTGTATATACTCTGCATTAGAATCAGCAATGAAAACCGCAAAAATAAGAATAGGTTATGAATAAAAACGATTTTAGAAGAAAAACAGTAAGACAAGCATTAAGAATATATCAAAATCTTGCCAATATTGACACCCAAATCATACAGTGACTATTCCTGATTCAGAAAATAAATACAATAATTTTTAGTTTACGAAAAGAAAAACGCAGGAAGCCCTAGGTGAATTTGGAGTAAAAATTTCAGGCGATTGCAACCCCAAATCGTGTTTATCATTTGTTGCTGGAACCAAAGAAAAATAAGATATCCTTCAATGATTCGTAGTGTCCAAAGAATGGAGTATGCACGCAAAAAGAAAAACGTAGCAGGGTTTCTGTTTTGTTTCAAATGCAGGATATGACAAACAACGATGAGAAGACGTGAAATATTAAACATAAACCCTAAGGCAAAGCTTGGCACACAACGAAAATGTTTTCACGTTTGGATTATTGCAATGATGAACCTGTAAATAGAAATTGCAAACACAGTAGCACCTGATGCCAATGTGTCCATCATCATCATTACTAATCCATCAAGTGTGGCTATAGAGACATGAAGACACAGCGATACAGGTGCACAACTGAATCAGCAGAATGACATTTCTTCTATGATAGATACGGAGGATCGTGGACATGGCCAGGAGATCGATTGCAGGGACTTAGTATTTGAGTTCAGTATCAAACCAACCAGGAGATTATTTAGCCGATGAATCGTGGTTATGGCTTATTCTAAATAAAACCATCATCGCTGAAATTAAGAACAAAACTTGAACACATGAAATCGAAGTAACAAAATAAAGTTCCAATTTCATATGGTTTGGTGGCTAAAAATAATTTTAGCATATTTTCTCACATGCAACAAAAATAAAATGACAATTGTATGGAGCGCTTATTGCAATGGCCATCATGGTGTTTGAGAAACTTAATCTTGGACTAAGGTTAAATGGATTAAACAAGATAGAGATCTTGGATTTATTTCTTAAAATTATTATATAGGTTGTGACTTCTTATGAAAGAAATATTTGTAAAGACACATGCCAATGTTAGCATGATTTTCTCCTAACTTCATGTATAAGTTATAACTTCCTAACTTGTTGGGCAAGTTATAACTTCCTTACTTAGGAGAGAAGTTACCCAGGATATTTTGTAATATCTAACTACCTATGAGATCCTATAAAAAGGCTTTAAGGGTTAGAAGAAAAGGGGGTCTCACTCTGGGTCTTGGTGGCTGGGGGGAAGAGCATTTGTAAAGAAGACATTGTGAAAGATTGCTTGTAAGATGACTTGTTAAAGATAACATTTCAGCCTCTTTGTCATAGTCCTGTGAGTTATGTTTTTTTTTTTTATTCTGTTTAAATTGTTTAGCTAGTGGTTTAGATAGTCTTATATTTGGCAAGTAATTTTGGGATTTTTAGATTGCTCTTATTGTTCTTGTTGCATGATAGAAAATTTCTATTAAAATTTTTCCATAGAAGAGCTTGTGTTTGAAAGCCTTAAGAGAATTTTAGTAGTGAATTTTATTATTGTGCAATGTATAAGAACCGCTATTGAGATTGTTGTAAGAGAGCCTCTGCATGTAGTCAAGCCGTTGAACGATTCAATAGTCAAGAGGGTTCAGAAAATATTTGGTATTTTGATAGGACCAGAATAGCTTCTTTTATCTTTAAAGTGAATCTTCGTGGTATTTCAATCATAAATTGTCAAGTCTTTTGAAGGTTCTATTAAATGCAATTGTTGACATCTATTATCTAGCCAAAATAGAGTTTGGTACATGATAGTTTATGCAGCAATTTTTTTTGGTAGCATAGTAGGATTATCTTGAAGAAATTACTTATTTGAGCCTTAGAAGTTTAAACAATTCATAGTTATTGAATTTAGGATAGCTTTATTGCGAAGTGTTTACTCATATAATTTTACCTTGTTTAAACATTTGAGATCTTTACACAAATCTGCTTTCTTTTTTTCTTCTTTCTATTTCCATTGAATCTCGCTCTATTTTTAGTTTTCTTGTGAAACTATCTCTTTCTCTCGGTAAAATTAGAGGTAGATTTGCAGAGTTGTGCTCAAATGTTTTTGCAAAACTTTATTTGTTACAAGTAGGTATTATAAGAACCACATAGACTAGGCAATTGAATAGAATAGGAATTCTCAACAACTCACAGTACTTTGCAAAGTTGGCTGAATCTTTTTAAGATAAGTCATTTATAGTTTTACACACAACCCAATCATTTCATTTTTCACAATAGCACACACACATACTCACATTAACTATTGAGTCTATTTAGAGGTATCCGGGCCTTGGTGTTGCTAGAGACCAGCAAGCACTTAAATCTTGTTCGAGGACACTCATTGGCGATCGCGTTCCAAACGGTCGCCAACAGTTACATCATATAAGATTGCTGTAACAAAGTATTAACACCATATCTTTAAGAAAAAGAGATAATAATAATAATTGCAATTAAATCACACACAAATTTATAACCATGTCTCTTTCACAAGATAGTGATAATGCAACATCTAGCGAGGTAATTCATTGGAGAACCAATGAAGAAGTTTGGAGTACTCAATCTTATGTAGGAGTTTCATATGTTCATAGACAGCCCAACAATACTCAAGGACTCTTGTCATCCAACTTTGACACCTCTAGAGAGGATGGGACATCCCATAGAATGAGGGGGCCCGTAAGGCCTAGGACCTTCTCAATAATTAACAAAAATTTATCCAAGGATGATTGGAAGACTTACAAAAGTCATGATGAGTCTTCCAGCTCTTTCTCTTCCTCTGCTCCTTCAATGTCAGGTCATGACATGGATGATCATCTCTCTAGGGGTCGATGTAGAAATAGAAATTGAACCCACGGGCAAAGTTAAAAATGCCAACATGAACAAAGACAACATCGTCCCAACTCACAAACTCATAACCTACTTAGTGATGATGAACCCCTATTGGCCACTAAGAGCCTAATGCATATACAAGAGGCTATTCGAATAGCCCGCAGGCATCATAAGGAAAGTTGTCTACCTATGCTTGATTTAAACAACTTTCCCAAATTTTTAGGAGGCTATGATTTAGATCCACAACAACATCTACAAGCCTTCCATGATGCCTGTGTGTGGAACAATATTGATAATGGATGGCAAAAAATTAAGCTCTTTCCTCTGACACTCGTTGGCCAAGCAAAAGTATGGTATAGGTCATTAAAACCAAAATCAATTNNNNAGTAGAAGGAGAAATGGCTAAATGGGAGAATGTTGAAAGCTCTCAACGAGATCAAAATCTCGAATTAGCAAAGGTCCATAACTATAAAGAGGAGAAATCAACTCACCTCAAGGAGGTGAAATCATCTTTGCCAATACTACAATCACTAGATGAAACTGAGGTAAAGATCAATAAGATGACGGACTGCGTACATGAAAGATGTGGAGAATATGCCAACATTATTAGAGGAAGAACCATGATGAACCAAGAAATAGGACAGAACACCACTAGATAATCAGAAAGAAGGGTTGAAGAGAATAAGGATAAGAACTCAACTGTCAATCATACGTATCAATGTAATATTTGCCTGTATGATCACCCCAAAGGTCAATGCCCAATCTTATCACATTTACATGAGCATTGGGGAGGAATGTTACATCCATAGTTCGTACAAAAATACAATGTCCAACCATAGTGGCAAAAACCTCAGTTGTGGGGGAGGCCACTGCCAACTAGACCATACCCTTCGTATGTCTCAATGCCAAATGCTTATTATGTTCAACACCTTGTTTCTCCAAGGGGATCAACATCCTCTACCTCACCTCATCATTATCATTCTCATGAGTAGTATCCACCCATGTCCTCTCCAACAAAATCACCACCTCAGTGCCTTACACTTCTCCTCAACCTCAATATTCTCATACTTCACCCTCGTCTACGTTGCCACCAATTGTGCCAAAAGGCTTTGCACCACAGCACCAATCCATGAATGTTGCTTGTGCTACTACTGTCAATAGCAGTGGAGGTCCTTCACAACATCGAAGGTATCCCTTCTTTAGACGTAACCATCAAAAGGGACACCATAGTTCAGAAACCACTGCATCCACCAACTCAGCACAAATCTAACACTATGGTGCATCTTCCTCTTTGAACTGAATGCCTCATGTTACCTTATCAAGGCCACCACTCAATACTCTAACAACCATGAGGTCTAATGAATATAGCCACATGGGGAGACATGTTGATCCTTGCATACCATCTTATGGTTGCAAGTACCATAGTGGGTCAACTCTTTATAAATTAACCACATCTTATAACTTGCCCCACTATGTCAACTTTAATCAAGTGTGTGAAGCCCAATGGGGTAAGTATGAATAGGTCCCAATATTTGCAACATGCAAGGATCCTAACCTTCCATTTATTAATTCTAGCCATGCTCAACTGTTTAGCTATGGGGGGTATCCTCCATTCTAATAGCATAGAATTAATAAATATTTTTCTGTTTCTTTAATTTTTCAACTTTTTGTTTTCCAGTTTTTCACCTTTTAATTTATTGTTTTATCTTTTTATCTTTTTATGAGTAATCTCATCTACGAATAAAACACTCATGTAACTGATTGGTTGAGGTGTTGTTTTATGCTATGAAGTCTTAGGTGATTAATTATTTGGACAACGAACCCACCACATCCACCCAACCATTCTATTAATAAGAAGTTCTACTCTGGGTACGATGATATTCTTGTCATCATGAAACTTAAAAGTAAGTTTGTGCTCATGATGCCCAGAGTGAAAAATGATGGACTAAGAGGGAATGGCCAGGGTGTGACATCAAGGGAACTTGTGGATTCTCTTTGGTGACATTTGTAGGTGCTATCATGCAGCTTGGTTGTACTAAGATCCTTGTAGATCTAACAAAAAATGGGAGTAAGAGTAATCAAAAGGCACTTAATCAAGGAAACTCAATGCTATTCTAGGGGGTTCCACTGGAAAGACATGCACCCATGCCTAAAGGTAGGTAGCTTCTCTAGATTAAACATTCAAAAAAAGAGCAAGAAGAGTGTGCCAAAGCGGCCACACACAAAAAAAAAGAAGAAAAAGAAAAGATCAAGATCAAAGTGCCGTAAAGCAATTCCAAATCACTCTTCCCTTGAACAAGATGTCAAGTGATCGTACACCTTGTTTTCATGGTGCTCTTATTGTTGTCTATCATTGGGAAAATACAATGCGATGTCACTGATCAGAGGAATAGACTTGGTCCTGATTTTTGAGCAATAGGTTAATAACACATTAATCATGCCTTACAATGAGAATTCATTGTGCCTTGAGTCATTTACCTCATGTCCCAATCTCTACAATCCCTTCTACAATTCACCTCATCTCGTTATTCATGTAATTGTGACTCGTGTCTTGTATAGCATTGAAGTCATATCTCATCACAGTGGTATCAACATGTGTGTGTTTTTTTGCATCGGCATAGATTACATTTAACCCTTCTAGTGCCTATGGACATTTTAAGGTATGGTTATGCAAGGGCATTATAGGTTGGAACCTACTTTAGGGAGGACCCACTTGCGTGACTTTTGTAATTTGTACTTGTTGCATACCACCACATCATCTTATACCCTTCGAGCACTTCATTGCCAAATCTATTCTTTCCTTTGTCATCATTTTATCAAATTTTCCTCAAAACCAAGTTCTTTTATGTGTCACCTAAACAAACTAGGTCTGACATTAAACTTTTAGGGTAACTTCCTCGAAAAACTTTCTAATTGTAAAATCACACTAAGCAAAGAATTCAACATTTATTAAAGGCAATGAGTAAGGTATGAAATCATTGAACTTTTTTCAATAACCTTACTAACAATTGATCTTTGTATGATTATAGATGGCCCCTAAAAGAAGACAACAAGGAGGACCTTCTCAAGGTGGAACCGAATAACCTGGAGGAGGCAGAGGCCAAGGACCTTATGAAGAACATGCAGAGCAGAAGGCACAATCATTCAACATCCATCATGGAACTTCTATTACTGCATAATCTATCCAAGCAAAAGGAGGAGAGGTTAGGGCCCGAGCCTATGAAGAGGAACAATGGCTAATTACGGCATGCATGTCAAGGCCAATCAAGTGTTCTTGTAGCTGCCATGTCCATGGAAAGTGCTGACTCCATCAAACATTGGAACATCAGTATGGAAGGCTCATAATCCATGGATAGAAGAGAAGAAATGTTAAATGCTTCTTCAATGTTATCAATCTCAGAAGCCTAGCGTGTAGAACAAAGGAAAGACACCCATGGAGGAGCCATGACTACCAGGAACCCTATGAGTTCCACAAGTTTTATCTTTTGTGTCTGTGTCCAAATTTTGTTTAATTCTCCACTGCAGCATGAATAAATTCCTAGTCAATCAATAATCTCATACCTATCCACTATGTAATCAATTGAACTTGTTCCTCACTTTCTTTAACTTGAGGACGAGTTGTTATTCAGTCGTGGGGGTATGATAAGTCATGGTCTGTCAAGTCCTATTATCGGAACCTTGATACAAGACACCAGGTTTAACTTCTGTTATTGGACCCTCGATATTGGACCTACGTTAACTAGGCCACGTCGACGGGGCCCCGTCGACATGGCCCTGTATACGCGGCTCCGTCAATGCATCCATCCATGCGTTTATGTGGCCTTGTTTACGTAGTGTCTATTCTAGCCTATAAATAAGTGTGCTTCTGCCACACTTAGGTATCTTTTGGGTTAATTGTAGGGAAGCTCTTGCAGTTTGTTTCTGTAGGAGTTAGATTATTCTCCCAAGTGCATGCTCGCAGTGTGATGCTTGTAATTGTATGAAACCTTTATTCGAGTGTGACGTACTTGGACACACACATAATCGACAATAAAGATTGAGATTACTTCATCATTGTAGCATTCACTTAGTTTTAATTATTTAATTGTTATTTTTATTTATTGTTTTCTTAGTTAATGTTTCTTTACCTTCATTTACTATTCTTGTTGTTAACTGTGAAATGAGTACGACTTAATCACGAGCATTTAAGTGTGACTACTTGGTAACTCAGTAGCATACCTAGGATCTATGCTTGGTAATCCCAGTAGTAGTCATGCATGAGGTCCAAGATATGTACGGATGATTAAGGAACATATGCTCATCGCACCTAGGCTAGCTTAGACTTCACTTCCTATGGCTTATTAGTTTAATCAAGATTATTTTCCATTGTCTCTAGGAGTAGCACTAGTTTAGGATCACATCATACGCCTCACTCTAGACTAAATCATACGTGACAAAGCAAATACTAGTCTAGGTGGGAAGATAGCGAACTACGATCAATGTGTAACTATCTAGGTACCACAACTAGCCCGTCTACGGAGTTCGACTGGATCATGCGTGAACGCTCATATTCATATGGTTGAGTGTAGGGGTACCTTGCCACTCATCACGATTATGAACTAACGCAGAATGGTGAGAAGCTTACAAGAACACTCCTACACACAGTAAAACAGAAAAGCACAAAGAATACTACATCCCTTTGAAGCCACACCCTGTCCAAACCTTTGATTCTTTCCCAGTTTTGGAAACTACACAAGTCACCAATTTATTAGAGTTGCATTAATGGAGAAGAGACTACACACTTCCAAAATAAGAAAAATCATAGAGTATGCTGATGGGTGGACGATGTGGACTAGTTGCTTGTTACATGAAAAGAAACCATGTCCCAGTTATTAGTAATGACATTCAAAGTCAGAAGCTAGACATCAACAATCAAATTACAAATGAAACATACCACCATTGAGTAGCACATTACCATTGTACTTGGCACCTTATTAGCAAAAAGAGTATATAATTATACCAAACATAAGAAAATATAAAAGAAAGTGAAAGAGTATCTAAGAAATATAAAATATAATAATGATGGTGTAAAACAAAAACTTAGAAAAGATCAATAATCCTGAAAAATAAAAAGATGTAAAACAAAGAATATGAAAATAAAAATTTTTAAAATAAAAAATGTGTTAAACAAAAAGTTAAAATACACTTAAGAATCCTAGAAATTAGAATGGAGGGTGACCCCCACGACTAAACATTTGGTCATGGCTAGGATTAATAAGTGGATGAATAGGATTCATGCCTGGATGAAATGTTAGGGGTCCATCATGCCCTAGCCACTGGGTGTCTATTGGTGGTATGGTGGCTGGGTAGAGAAATTGTTGATCACACACTTGATTATAGAAAGCATAGTGGGGTAGGTTAGATGATGTGTGTCCCTTCACATTGGTGAATTCATTGGATGTTGGAGTGTGAGGTGGAGGCCTAGATAAGGTGACAGGAGGCTTTGAGTTTGAAGAGGAAGATGCATCACAGTGTTGGGCTTGTGCTGAGTTAGAGGATGTAGTGGTTTTAGAACTATGCTATCTCTTTCTACGGCTATGCCTAAAGAAAGGACGCTTCCAATGTTGTGGAGGACTCCCACTGTTGTTGATAGTAGCAGCACAAGTAATGTTCATGGGTTGGTGCTATGGTGCAAAATCTTTTGGTACTACTGGTGGCAATGTAGGAGGAGGTGAAGGATGAGAGTATTGAGAGTAAGGAGAAGTATAAGGAACATGAGGTGGTGATCTCATGGGAGAGGACATGGGTTAATGATACTCGGGAGAGTGATAACAATGAGGTGAAGTAGAGGATGTTGATCCAGTTGGAGAAATAGGGTGTTGAACATGATAAGCTCTTAGTTTTAGAAGGTATGAAGGGTGTGGCCAGTTTGGCAATGGCCTTCCCCACTATTGGGAGTTTTGCCACTGCGGTTGAGCACAATACTAAGGCTAGTAAGAATTTTCCCATAGATAGTACGATGAGTTGTGGTGTTGCCCATAAAGTTGTGGAATAGGAATGCACCCAACCATGTACTTCTGTACAAAATCTGGATGTAACATTCTTCCCCAATGCTCATGTAGATGTGACAAGATTGGACATTGACCTTTTGGATGATCGTATAGGCAAACATTGCATTGATACTTATGTTTTGTAGTTAAGCCCCTATCCTCATTTTGTTTAGCCCTTCTTTTTGATTGTCATATGGTGTTTCTTCCTATTTCTAAGTTTGGTACCCTCTGTTTGTTTTGGTCATCAAAGTTATTTTGCATGGGTCTCCCTCTAATAATGTCTGCATATTCTCTACATTTTTCATGTACCCACTATGTCATTTTGTTGATCTTTACCTCGATTTCATTTGGTGATTTTAGTATTGGAAAAGTTAGGGATGGTTTCACCTCCTCGAGGTGAGTTGATTTTTCCTCTTTATGATTATGGACTTTTGTTACTTCAAGAGTTTGGTCCTATTGAGATTTTTCAACATTCTCCCATTTGGCTATTTCTCCTTATTTTTTTGCTACCTGCTCAATAAGCTCTTGGAATTGATGGGTTCATAGTTCATATAGTTGACCTAGGGCATACATCCCTAGGGTCTCCCTTGTTTCATTATGGAGCCCATCCATGATGTGATACATTAGCCTTTCCTCAGAGAACCCATGACCTAGGCATTTGTTTAACAAAGAGTAATATCTTTCTAAGGCCATGTCCAAGGGTTCATGTTACCCTTGTTTCCACTCTTGGATTTGTCTCCTCAAGGCTGATACTCTTGCATAGGTTTGATATCTTTCATTGAAGAGGTTTACCATTGTCAGCCAATGGCGAATTGATTTTAGCTTTAAAGACTTGTACCATACTTTTGCTTGGCCAATGAGTGTCATAGGAAAGAGCTTAAGTATTTTCCATCCATTATCAATATTGTTCCATGTACAAGTATCATAGAAGGCTTATAAATGATGTTGGGGATGTAAGTCATAGCCTCCTGAAAACTTGGAAAAGCTGTTTAAATCAAGCCTAGATAGATGGCTTTCCTTATGATACTTGTGGGATATTCAAATCGCCTCTTGTATATGCATTAGGCTCTTAGTGGCTAGTAGGGTTTCATCATCACTAAGTAGGTTATGAGTTTGTGAGTTGGGATGATGTTGTCTTTGTTCATGTTGGTGTTCCTGACTTTGCCTGTGGGTTTGATTTTTATTTCTATGCCAACCCCTTGAGGAATAGTTATCCATGTCACAACTTGACGTTGAAAGAGCAAAGAAAGAGAGGGAACTGAAAAAATTGTTACAACTTTTGTAAGTCTTCCAATCATCCCCTAATGTACTATTGCTACCCATTGAGAAGGTCCTAGGTCTTACGAGCCCCCTTGTTCTAGGGGATGTCCCATCTTCACTAGAGGTGTCTGAGTTGGATGACAAAAGTTCTTGAGTATCGTTGGGGTGTCTATGAACATATGAAACTCTTGCATAAGATTGAGTACTCCTAACTTCTTTGTTGGTTTTCCAATGAATTGCCTCACTAGATGTTGTGTTATCACTGTCTTGTGAAAGAGACATTATTATGAATTGTGTGTGACTTAATTGAATTTAATTTATTTGTCTAAAAGATATATTGTTAATATCTTGTTACAATGATCTTGTATGATATAACTAATCTAGATAACTAGCATTGTCCCTAGTATCGGTGCCAATGATGAGCGACAAGGTACCCCTACACTCAACGATATGAATATGAGCGTGTACACGTAATTCGGTCGAACTTCGTGGATGGACTAGTTGTGGTACCTAGATAATTATATGTTGATCGCAGTTTGCTGTCTTCCCACTTGGACTAGTATTTGCTTTGTCATGTATTATTTAGTCCAGAGTGAGGTGTATGATGTGATTCTAAACTAGGCTACTCCTCAAGACAATGAGAAACAATCTTGATTAAGCTAAAAGGCAACATAAAGTAAAATTTAAGCTAGCCTAAGTGCGATGAGCACCTGTCCTTAATCATCTGTACGCATCTTGGAGCTCGTGTACTACTTCTAGGATTTTCAAGCACACATTACTTGAGCACTACTAGATACGCTATTGGGTTACCAAGTAGTTACACTTAAATATTCATGATTAAGTTGTACTCATTCAGCATTAGCAACAGGAAGTGTAATTGACGATAAAGGAAATATTAACTAGATAGACAACAATAAATAATCAACAATTAAGGTAAATAAAAGCTAAGTAAATAAGAATAAAAGTGAGAGTAATTAAAAGTAAAAGTGATTAATTGCTGATGAGTGGTGAGATACCCCTACACTCAATCATATGAATACAAGCGTAGCACGCGCGATCCAGTCGAACTCCATAGACTAAGTGCCTACACGCCCATGGAACACTTAGGGTTAATCATTCATTATCTTCCCAAACTTACTTGTAGTTGTCACGATATATGATTAAGTAAGTCTGAGGTATATGATTTTTATAGCTTTTTATGTTTTTGTCTCCTATGCTAACAAGGTGAAGGGTTGAGAAACTAATTACTAACTCTAACTAATGAACCAAGTCTAAATTACCTAGCGTTAGCATCCGTTCCCACTTACTGTACACACCCTGAACCGATGCAACCGTGGCTACCAAACGCTAGTTGTTGCTGGGATCACCACACGTAATGCACGTGCTCGAAGTGGTCATACTGAGGCACTTAACTAGGAGAGAAGGGTTGAGAGAGAAAGCAGTAAATAACAGATAATAAATAACAAATAATAAAATCCTAATTAGCCTATTCCATGCA